>ML677377.1:29242391-29274912 GCA_007922305.1 Dermatemys mawii
CCCACGAAAGCTTATGCTCTAAAATTTTAGTTAGTCTTTAAGGTGCCACAGGACTCTTTGTCACTTCTGCAATTCCAGACTAACACGGCTACCCCTCTGATTAGGGAATACACATAGTCAAGTTTTTAATTGTATCTCAGGTTTTATATGTCTGTGGAGCTTATTGCAGTATATAAGCAAAAGGTACAAGACAATACTTGTAATTCAGTCACAGAGACAGGAGTCAAATACAAAAATCGAACTGTGTGTATTGTAGCCCAGAGTTTAGAATGAGATTCACTGTGGATCCATCATCTCTTTTATGAGAACACATTTCTAAGAGACCATTACTCAGATATTTGAAGGTCTAATTCATCTGATGTTTTTATTTTTAGTAAATGGGAAGAGGAAGCTGGCAGGTTTGACAATTATTTGTAATGTAAGAGGCTGTGCAATAAATAAGCAGTCCTAATAATTAAGCCTTATGTTTCCTTTATTATTGCTGAACATTTTTGAAACAGTTAGAAAGGGACTGGGGGTGGGGTTCCTGATTTGGATCTTTAGTAAAAACTGAGCCCTTCTTTAAAAACCAAGCAACCAAAACCCAAAAACTCTCTCCTCCTCTCCTCATTTAACTAGTTTCAGTGCCTTAACAAATCTTTTCACTATTGTAGAATTCTGTGGCGAGTTTGTGGTTTGATTCTGTATTTTTTTTAACATGGTTGATGTAGATCTTCCTGACACATATTAGTTAGAGAGGCAAGGTAGAGGAGATAATATCTTATATTGAACCAACTTTTGGTGAAAGAGACAAGCTTTCGAGCTTACACAGAGATCTTCTTCAGGCCTGAGAAATAATTATATAATGCTGTGCATTCTGAAAGCCATCACTTTCTGTGAGTGAAAGACCATCTTGCTTGTCTTTACATTTTTTTTTTTTGCCAGACTAGTATATTTTCTGTTTATGCAGCTCAGTTATCTAACACTTACTTTACCACTTCTAGTTCAGTCTTTTAGCCTTGCTTAGGCAAATCTCCCACTGACAGCAAATGGAAGTCAAGGGGCATTACGCTGATACATGACTGCAGACTCAGAACCTATGCATTGAATGATTTTCATAACCAAGCTTCTTCTTTTATGTGTGCAAAAGTTTTTCTCAGATGCCAGCTTTTATTCAGAGAAAAATATGTGCATCATGTCTAGATCAGTCATGGTTGTCCTCAAGGTCACTGGATTCATTCAGTATTAACAGCGTAGAAAAAAATGCCTCAGAAGGTAATTACTCAAAAAATAACCTTTAGGATGTGAAAGGCTCTAAGCCAGAACTATGTTAGGAGGTTTTCATGTGGGGAGATGCACCACTACACAGAAGATGGCTGGAGGCATCGTGCCAAAACCTGCCTATAATAGGAAACTAAAAGCCTTCTGGGAGAACAAAGAGAATAATGGTGTGTCAGCTCCTATTCTCTGCATCCTAAGCTTGCTCCTCTACATAGGCCACCTTGTTTTCTCAGCAGTTGCAGTGTTGCTTCTGCCAGCATCTGCGATTCCTCTCTGGCTTTAACTCTCTTTTCAGACATTGCCATCTGACCTTGAAAGCTGTCTGCCCTGGCAGCGATTTGGTGCATAGCCGCTTGTGTTTCAGAGAATTTAGATTCAGGAACGGTTGTTAAATTCAGGTTAAGTTCCTGCATTGCTTGTTTGGCCACAGATTTGTGGGACTTCTGCACTGCTCCACCATCTTGAATGTCTTCCAGGTATGGCCTGGTTTTTCTGGAGCTCCTTGTTTTCACAGCCTCTTTATTTTGGAGCATGGGAGGGGAAAATTAAAAGGGATCCTAGAAACATCCTTCTGTCTTAGTCTGCAGCTGGCTTGAAGTTGCTTTATAAAAAACCCCACCCAAGGATTTTATGGAGTCACCACAAGGAACATCCTTCTCCGACTTCCAGGGAAGACTAGATTGGGGTGTTGGTATTGTCCTGCTAAACAAGGGTTATGCTGTGATGAATCTGAAGAGCTAAGTTACTTTATAGGAGGGACTGTGCTGTTACAAAAGAGATAGAGAAAGAACCCTGAGAAGATCTTTCCAACTGAGGCTGGCGCTAATCCCACTTTTCTTGTGGTGGTGGTGACAGGATGGCAAGAGGAGTGAACTGTTGCTGAGTCTGGGGCTGAGTATGGCTTCTTACATAGTGGTGGAGGAAGATAGCAGAGTCATCTTCCCACTCTCCCCACTGCTGGACTTTCTTTCCCCTGCCCCATTGAGAACAAGGTGGCAGCCACAAGGAGGTTACAAAGGTCTCCCTCTTGCTTTGACTCTGGAGCAGGAATTGCATTCAGCTGATGTTTCAAGCTCAACCGTGTTAGCATTAGAGTGAGACAGGCTTCTACATGGACATGGTTTATGATTTTTTCCCCTCTGCTCCTTGATGCTACTATTAGTCTAGCTCTGTGAAAATCCAAGAGAAATTCACATGAGAGTGACTCCCAGTCAGAGGAGCTCAAACAGGGAGAACTCCACTGGTGAAGTCACCCTAAGGTATCATGGAAGAGAAATGCACCAAACGAACAGTATAGAGGCAACTGGCCTTTGCAAAGATGTTCTTGTCCCCTGCAGGTGTCCTGAGATGTGTGCGGATCTTGGGACAGCCACTGGTTTAGTTCAATGGGGAGGCTACTTCTCCTCCCTCTCCCACTAACTCCTGGATGAGAGGAAATTTGGCAAAGATAAGCTCTGATTTTCCTATGCTCTTCATGAAAAATCCCACATTTGGGTGGCCCGTAAGCCAGTATTTGCACATTTATCTATACCTGTCCGCACAATGTGTCTTGTAATTGACTGTTTGTGTGTGTTACATGTATTTATGTGCATTTTAAAGACAAGCAATACTTGTAGAAACACAATCAGCAGAAATCCCCAAACCTGCTAAACAAATAGCAAAGAAACCAAAGGTAAACAACGTGCGTAAAAATCAGATGCATGGTATTAAAAATAAAGCACTGCACAAATAAAGCCATCCTCAGGGAGCACAGTATCAAAATGAAAACTGCCAGAGATGAAGAAAGTAGCTCACCCACATTTAAACAAATTGTATATTTAACTGGGGAAGAGGGGGCTTGTATTTTAAATTTCCCCAAGTTGCTTATTTTTCATTTGATTTGACAGAAGAAAATTGAATCTGTTACATAAAACATGTCACACAATGGCTTTGAAATGTGGAAAATAAAAAGAAGTGTCTCTCCAATAGCAGCAGGGAAAGAAAGAACTGCTAATAATACCTTTATTGTGTTTTTTTCTTCTTCTTTTGGTTTTTGCAAGGTCATAGTAAAAGAGCTTGTTGCACTGTACAGAAAATTAGCCTATTAAGAAATGCATCGCGTTATCGTGTGTTTTATCACCCAACAAAAGCAGAAATGGTGAAAAGCATGGCCTGTTACAATACAATTGAACTTGATTTAGGATCCAGAGCCATCAATAGCAATTATCTTTCCTGTAATAACGATCAGGGAAAACTCACACTCAAATTGCATAATTTCTATTTCTATTTCTTCCAAGTGTACAGAACAACACATTTATGGAACTGAAGCTGGAGTTATAGATGTAGTTTTTTCCTGTGAAAACACTTGGCCCCCCCCACCCCATTTCTATTCTTCATTTGTCAAAAAACTATTGTTTTTTAAGAGACACACAAGATAGGAGAGGTAATATCTTTTACTGAACCAACTTCTGTTGGTGGGAGGTATAAGCTTACGAGCTATAAGGGATAACATGTTGCAGGAAGTCACTTGAAATGGAGTGGGCAATAAGGGTGAGATTGTTATGCAAAAGGGGTTTGAAGACGGCTATTAAGAGTTAGTAGCAGATGTGTGTTACAAATTATTGTAATAATCCATGATGCCAGTATTCCGGTTGAGTCCATGATCTTTGGTGTTTATCAGCATTATGAATTTAAATTTCCAGGCTCACCTTTTGAAGGTGTGTGCAGGTTTCCTTCAAGGATGAGTATAGAAGGATAAGATATGGAGTGATTGCATTGTCAAAACTGTTCCCCCATGGGTAATGTGCTTTTATCACTTTTCTGCGCAAGTTTATTTGAGAGCATAGTTATTGCCTGGTTTCACCCATATAGTTGGTATTGGGGCATTTAATGCATTGGATGAGGTACACCACATGTTTGATAGACATGTCAACCGAAGTTGGTCTAATAAATTATATTATCTCACCTACCTTGTCTCGTTAGACTCTTATGATAGCCAACTGAGCTGACTGCAACCTTCTTAAGACAAGGGAGAGAGAAAGTCTTGAAACTATTTAACTGTCTTAGGGGTTTTCCTAGGACCCATCACCATAATGCTACCCCAAAATTGGAGCATGACCCTGTTCAAATCCACCAAAGAAGTTAACACTACCTCTGCTTCAGGTGCAAGTGGGATTTATGAAAAGGAGCAAGTTATACATAAGATACACACATTGGTTTTATTCCTCCCCCAACCGCAGGGAAATACTGGCCACACTGCAGCACAGAGTTGGCACAACTCATTGCTTTTCCTCAAGAAGTGAAAGGTTGAAAGAGCAGAGAGACTGGCATACATTGCTATCCCCTCAATGGTACCTCATGCCACGGCCTGGTAAGCCTTCATTATGTCTGCTCACTGACCAGGCCTCCCATTCATCACCAAAACTGGACACTAAATTCACCCTAGTCCCTTCATGTAGAAGAACGACACGCCAAAGAAAAATGTCAACTACCCTGACATGCTTAATTTAATTGGATTTTCTGTTCTGAATTGGGAGGATGAAAGAAGCATTAAATGGAACATCCCCAAATGTTATGGCAGCATGAGGGATGCCATCTGTCACACTATTTCTCTGGTTATTTTTAATCTTCTGCTCAGTTAGAATTATGTTTTCTTAACGCTGGCATTATTGTAGAACATCTATTGTAATGGGAGCTATTACATTCATTACCCGTAAGGATCTGCTGGCAAGGGAAAATGCCAGCAAGGATATAAGTAACTGTACAGATATATGCTTTATACATATGAAACTGCAGTAGGAACATAGCAATTGCCATGCAAGATCAAACTAGGGGGTTGTCCAGTTTATTATTAGGCATCTAACAGTACCCAGTACTAGATGTTTTAGAGGAAGGCACAAGAAACTTTGTGAATACTTATGGAATAAATGATTTGTAGGAAGAAATTCTTCCTAACCACCATCAATTAGTGGTTGGTCTATGACATGAAGCAGGAGAGTATATATCCTTTAATTTGTTTATCCTGTCTAATGCAACTATGGATACTTTCATTGTCCATGAAAATGTCCAGTCCCCACAACACTTGAACTGCATAAGAATTATCTTAGGTCTGGTCTATAGTGGGAGGGGGGAAATCAATCTAAGTTACGCAACTTCAGCTACGTGAATAATGTAGCTGAAGTTGATGTACTTAGATCAACTCACCGCGGTGGCTTCATTGCAGTGAGTCGACTTCTGCTGCTCCCCCGTCGATTCCGCCTATGGCCCTTGTGGTGGTGGAGTATAGGAGAACACTCTAGACTAGATGCGATAAATCAACCCCCGCTGGATCGATTGTTGCCCGCCGATCCAGCGGGTAATATAGATGTACCCTTAGTAATGAAAGGGTTCACAAAAAGGTGATTTGAGCAGAAGTACAGGAGGTAGGGTGCATGGTAGCAACTTGTGCACACTGGGAAGCCATTGTTAGGCAACCAAAGGAATCTGTAGCCAAACAGTAAAAAGAATCCTCTACAGATGAGCAGTTTGGAGATAGGCAGGAGCTGATTCTCACCTGGAGTAAGTCAGTGTATCAACTAACTTCAGTTATTTACACTGGCTGAAGATCTGACCCAACATATTTTGTACTGTATTCACTCAATTTCCAGTCATTTCAGTTTCAGTTTTGTGAAAAAAAGTACGTCACTGCATTAAAGCAGGCTTCCTATAATGAGAAGCATTTAGATGTTCTGCTTTTTTTACACATTATAATTAAGAAAAAAACAACAACAAACCCCCCCAGATAATATCTATTACCAGAGCTTGATTCTCTTTTGAATTTTTAGACCTTACAATCTCAATGGATTTTCCATCAATAAAATCTTTTTTCCTGTAGTATCTATTATTAACTAATGCTAGTAAGATGATTTTTGACAAACAGACACACCTAGATACTGAATATTAACAACACTGTTAATGTGAGTGGCAACATAATGAGTACATCTGTAAAAGCAGCCATTATAGAAATCCAGACTTGTTAAGCCTTGTGAAATGCATAGCTTGATAAAAATAGAGCAGCTGGCCTCATGGCTCAATGACCAATATTGTCTTGATTTGACATATGCTGGCTAGTCCATGCAGTGGAATTGTTGGCACGCTTTTAGTCCAAGCCAGTTAATTTATCTTGCTTCCTCAGTCTTGTCCCAATCCTTTAATCTGATCTGTGCAGGCAGACCTGTACATGCACAGTGTCCCTTTGATTTCCATGAGACTCTGGTCATGTTTCAGTGTCCAGCTACATAGATCAGATTTCGGGCTTGGGGATAGAGATGAAGTACTTAGGTTAAGATTGCAACTCTTGTGATTTTATTAGGAAGCTTGTGATATTTTCTGTTCTTCTTAAAGCCCTAGTTTCTGTGGTTATGGGATTACAGTATACTTTTGGTTTCCGTTCTCAAAAAGAGGAAGCGTCTAGCTCTCCTAATTGCAGAGAAAGGCTAGAAAATGTGACCCTAAAGGCACAAAAGTCAGAAGACAAATGAAGGGAACCCAAACATTCTTTTTTTTAAACCTCATGACTTTAAAGGCAATCTCATGATTTTGGGGTTGGTAATACAGACACCCCCCAACATATGCAATCGTTCCATTCCGGAAAGCCTTGCGTAACTCGAATTTTGTGTAAGTTGGAAACGTATACCTGTACATTACACAAAAATTTCTGCAACTCGAAAAGCCTGTTTCTGTCTCATGAAACTTTTTCCGCAAGTGTGAATTTGTGTAAGTTGGGTCTTGTGTAACCCGGGGAGTGTCCATGCTACAATTCCCATATAAGTCTAGATCCTGTGAAGTGCTGAGTGACTCCAAGAGGTGCCGACCACTCTTAATTTCTACTGACTTCAGCAGGAGCCAACGTTGCTCAGCATCTGGTGAGTCACACGGCGCCTTGCCGCAAGTACCCTGACACTCAACATTGCCTTCAGAAACAATTCTTAAAGGTCATCAGACCAGATGGATATTTGGATTTTGACCATTAAAAAAAAATCCTTCAGAGTCTTCTTCCCTTCAGCACAATTTAGACAATGTAAAGGGAAGGACACGAGCAATAAAACAGAGACCCCCAAATCCTGATGACACAGATCTTCTGGTGTTGTCCAGTGAGAGAAAGACACTTAGGTCATTGAACAATATATACCATTGAACAAACTGGGGGTTAATTTATCATATTAATTTATAGACCACAAATTACATTTATCAAAATGCTTGAACTATTGTGGAGAACAACATAAGAATGGCCCTACTGGGTCAGACCAAAGGTCCATCTAGCCCAGTATCCTGTCTTCTGACAGTGGCCAATACCAGGTGCTGCAGAGGTAATGAACAGAACAGATAATCATCAAGTGATCCATCCCCTGTTGCCCATTCCCAGCATCTGGCAAACAGAGGCTCATCCTGGCTAAAAGCCATTGATGGACCTATCCTCCATGAGGGATAACAAGGGATATCTGTATTATTTTGTATGAATACTACCTCAGTTTGCCAGCTGACTATATAGAGTCAATTCAAAGGAAGCTATTACAAGAACAAACAGGAAATGAATCAATGGTCAGAGATAAGACATCTCTAGGTAAATAACTTAAAGGGAGCTAAGGGAATAAAAGATGCCTTTCTAGGTTTTCAGACAAAAGCAACACAGCTGTTTTGCCAAGGCCAGGGTTTAGAAAACAAAAGACCCACAAACAAAAGGCCCATAAACACTTAAAAGCATCACCACCCCCCGAGAAATAAAAATGGGATTTTTTAGCAGCTGTTTGAGGTGTGACAGAGAGATGCTGTGAGGAGAGAACGTAGCATCTCTCTCTCTGTCCAGAGGTAGTAGTGGCTGAATTGAACAAAAGCTTCCTAACTTGCAAGGAAAGGATAACATTTAGGTAAGTCTGGATGCACATAGGCTTCTGTTGTTTTAACCCTTTCATGGTTTCACCTATCCTGTTTTGTTGACACAGCTGGAAACAGGGGGTCTGCAACCCAGATATCCAGGCCAAGAGTGATTGAATGATGTAGTTCTGCCCTTGAGAGAAGTGAGGGATTTAAGGACTATTACCTGGCAGGTGTGCTCAAGAGGGCCTGAGAAGAAGTCTAAGGCTCACCATGCTGCGCTTCAGTTGGAAAACATTTTGTAAAATAAAGCCCAAACATTGATAAATTTTGTGGCTTTACACAAAATGAACAGACTGCCTTAATTCTACCTTAAAAGATATGGGACTGTAGTAAACACCTGAAATCTGTTACTGCATAGAAAGACAACTCTGAGAATGTACTGTCTCATTAGGAATGTGAGAGGGAAAATATCCAAAAATAACAGTACTTACAGCTTCTGGGAGAGATGAAGAAGTAGTAGCCAGTTGCAAAATGGTTTATTTAGGGGCATTGCTGCCTCTCCCTGTTGATTTTTAAAGGGCCAGCCCTAGAAAGGCATGTTGGAAAAAAATTCTGTAAGTAGGCAACCCTACAACACTATGGAGGATCAGTAGAGACTAGGCAACCAATAAGGAAGGACCACCTGAGTGAAAAGGGCCGTCTTTGTGCTATTACATTGCAAACACAGTAAAGAAGGGCTGTTGTTTGGGTGACCAAATAGCCAATGTGAAAAAATGGGAGGGGGGTAGGAAGTAATAGGTGACTATATAAGACTAAGTCCCAAATATCAGGACTGTCCCTATAAAATCTGGTCACCCTAGTTGTTGTCAGTAGCTGGAGTGTCATTTATCTGACAATTAATTCAAGCTGCAAATGTAATTAAAAGTTACTGCAAAATACCTAAGCAGCTATAAACTCCACACTCCTAGCTAATAAAATGGATAGAAACATTCAGAAGAATTAAAAAAAAAAGACTCAAAAGACAAAGGCCCCATGAAGTCAGTGGGAGTTTTATCACTGGGGCCAGGGATTGACAGAAAAGCACTTTGCAGCGGAAAAAAAGGAGAGGATTTGGAGAGTTAACAGTGGCAAGGGCTAGGCAGGCGTTCTAAAATAAGAGAAAGCAGCAAACAGCCTTGCCATGCATTCAACATCTTTTAGATTAACATTAGTATAAACCAACCAATAGCCTTAAAAATACAGCAGTTCCTTTCTTGGTATAAGCAATTACTTGAAATGCACCTCCAGCACTAAGTGATAGCACTTATAGTCCCCCTATTAACAACCTATGTAGAGATTTATTTGTTCAACATCTGTGTGGGGGCATAGGTCAGCCTAACATGAATGATGTTGAAAGCTCTAAGAGGTTTATATGAAGATTATATTCACATATTCAGGAATATGTGTAGATTCTGTCTTCATATTTAAATGACCATCAGCTATAGCTGTATATGCTGAAAATCACTCTCAGGACCAGGGTTAGTGAAACTGGAGAGAAACAGCAAGGAAACCAAGTAGCTCCTATGCAGCCTATACTACTGAAGCCTGAGAACAAAAGTCTTAATTTAAGAACATTTAAAGAAGTAGGAAACCATGCTACTATCATATCGCAAGACACTTAAGCCATCTTAAGGCACATGCAGAACTTAAAGTAGTAAATGGCCCAATTTAGTAGAGTCTCAACTACTGAAAAAGTTAATCAAGGTAGATCAGAGTTTATCCCGGTCAGCCACAGAGTGCCATATGGTTTAAAGGGTCAGCAGCAATGGAGCCCAGCAGATAACTTCCAGGTTACACTGTACGACAGAGAAGCAGAAAGGCTACTTAGAATATTAACCACACTGAGAATAGATCTGTGCAGGAAACAGTAAGGGGGAGTGAGGCAGCTGGTGACCCAGATATGGAGGCTCGGTAAGAGGGAGATGACAGGCAGGATAACTCATCAAAACATTTAATATTTTAAAGAGGTTGGTTCAAGTACAATTTGAAAAACAGACCAAAGCTGGGAAGTTGTTAATGTTATGTAAATCAGATTTCCCACTCCTAATTGCTTCCTCAAAGATGTCCCCCCCGAAATGCACATCAAGGAAACAGTTGGATAAAACAAATAATTTTCTCTTGCGATTGCTTGGGATTTCATTCCTTTGTTGTGACGTCAAAATCCTACCAGGACCTCAGTCCTGAACTGACCTATGTGCAGGCAGGTCTCCATGCTGGCAAAGCACTCTGGCCAGTGGAAATCCATGCAGGTGCAGAGAGCTCTCTAGCAGAGCATATTGCAAGGTTAGAGACCAGCGGTCCCCTTTCTGGGTGTTTTTTTTTTCGGGGGTGGTGGGATGGGAGTGTGTGCTGATCTATATCATTCTCATGGAATAGATGGAATGATCAAAATCTCTGTAGAAAATGGGGTTGAAATTCCTCTGCTTCAGTGTAATCACTGCCTGCATGTTTTTCCTATAATGTGCTATGATGATAAAAGCAGCTTATTAACGAATTCTAACAGGAAAGCTAATATCTAGTGTCTTTGGTTCTGTAAGGTTGGTGTTGACTAATTATCAATGTTGTTTTTAATTAGGAACATCTGCTGCCATAACAAATCGGATCAAATTCATGTGACTGTATCATTTTTTTTCTCTATCTACTATTTGGCATCTATTTCAGCTTTGGCTGAACTCCATTTCCAGTTATTTTGTATTCACTTGCATATTAAATGAGATTGGTCCTTGAATTGGTCCTGCTTTGAGCAGGAGGCTGGACTAGATGACCTCCTGAGGTCCCTGCCAACCCTGATAGTCTATGATTCTATGATATTATTTTTAGCTTCTTCCAGAATGGGGGACAGAACTGGGTCTGAGATCTTTAGTGTCAAAAGTATTCTGGGAAACAACATAAAACATTATTGAACCATTGAATACATACTGAAAGAGGACCAGATACAAGATGTTGAGTCACAGGGTTAAATCTGAGCAGCTGAATAGTTCCATTGGGACTGTTCACATAGGTGATACTTTGTTCAATCAGGGCTGGAATGGCATAGAAGAATATGAGTAAAACAGAAGTGCAACTGATAAAATGTGTCTAGAAAGGCGACTCTTTTAACCAGACAAAATCAACACAAAAAGGAAATTAAACATAGAAATTCAGTAACATAGAGTGCATGACTAAATATAAGATGCTGCATTCAATTTATTTATGTATTAAGCTTATTATATATGTCATAAAAATTCATATTCTGTTTTTGATGGTATGCTACATGAACCTAGTGCTCATTCAGAAATGGAGCTGAGCATTTTTGCAAATCGCCACTAGGAAGGAAGACCTGACTCTAAGGCGGGGTAGGCAACCTATGGCATGGGTGCCGAAGGCGGCACGCGAGTTGATTTTCAGTGGCACTCACACTGCCCGGGTCCTGGCCACCGGTCCGGGGACTCTGCCTCTTCATTTAATTTTAAAAGAAGCTTCTTAAACATTTTAAAAAGCTTATTTACTTTATATACAACAATAGTTTAGTTATATATTACAGGTTTATAAAAAGAGACCTTCTAAAAACGTTAAAGTGTATTACTGGCACACGAAACCTTAAATTCAAGTGAATAAATGAAGACTTGACACACCACTTCTGAAAGGCTGCTGACCCCTGATCTAAGGCAACAATCAGATAGGACTGTAAAAGGGGAGAAATAGCTTACTCTATTGAGGCCAGACTGTGAGGGAGGGGTGCCAATAGAACTTAAAGTGTAAAAAATTGTGCCTGCTGCTGGTGCATATGTATTCCCTGTGCTCTAGATGCACAGAGATGGGGGAGTGCTGTGCTGGAGGAAGGAGGGCACAAGAAACCTTTCAAAGTTTTAGCCCAAGCAAGGAGGATGGGCTGTCATCTGAGCTCCCTGCTTCAGGTGCCAAAATGTTGTGGGCCCAGCCCTGGGGATGAAACAGTGAACAAGCTGATGCACAGAGTGTATCCTAAGAATGTAGATTCCCTAGATGATTTGTGCCCAAAAGCTGTACAGAGAAATGCTAGAATGAGCTCCATAGATTATTTTGAAACAGGCAAATTAGTGATGCAATAGGCATTTTACAAAATGATATTTAGAGTGGCCCTTAAAATGGGTGCCTATTTTCTGAGTGGAAGACTTTTTCTCTTCCTTTGTGTAATTTGAAAGCTCACTTTCCTGGAAACAGCTGAAGGCCAAGTAAATTTTTTATTTTTGAAAGATAGGAGCATCACAATTCTTCGGCATTCAGCAGTATCCTCTCCTGTTGATGCATGCAAATCCTATTAACCCACTCTCCCTCTGGTTCTCCTTGTAGTTTCTGTGCTGTTGATGGCAGAAAGTTGGGAACACTGTTTTGGGGCCAACATTTAGTGCATTACCTGTACTTCAAAGGTGATCTTGATACATTGGCCGGCACTGGAGGTACCTTTGCCCACTCTGCCAGTTAAGTCAGATAGGACAAATATGTTTCAGGTCTGATCTGATGTCTGTTGAAGTCCGTGGAAAGACTTTCATTAAGTTAAATGATCATCAGTTCAGGCCTTTAATAAAGATGGAAGTTCAGACTGAGGATATGACAGACACCACTGATTTGGTATATATTCAAGCTTTCTGTGAATTTAATGCTATGAGTCAACATGGTACAGACAATAAAGAAGCCTGCTGATGCATTTAATCACGAAGCAATATCTTTTATTGCACCAACTTCTAATGAATGGTCCAATAAAAGATTTTACCTCACCTACCTTGTCTCTTATATCCTGGGACCAACATGGCTACCACAATGCTGTGAATACTGTGTCCATTTGAAACTGCCGGGGGCACATAGCTACGGTAGGCAAAATATGATTGCGCAAATTGGAATTTGACCTAAGCCCTAGTGCTTAACTCACACACTGTTACATCATGTAACACAGGCCACCAAGCAGTCAACTGATGCAAAAGCTTTTACTTGGGGTTGGACTAGTGTGAACTAATACTCTAGGGCCCAATCGCATTCCCACCGAATTCAAGGGGAATTTTGGTTCGAATGGGAATCAGATCTAGCCTTAAGGCACAAAAGGCTCTTTTTAACCATTATTAGTCTCCTGAGTCATCTATTATTCCATACATCTCATTCCCCATCTCCCGCCTGCATTTCTTTTTGTTCTCTAAAAGCATCATCCTACTCAGCCAAATTCTGTCCTCCATTTAGCTGCTGCAACCACATAAAGCTCAGCGGGATTCTATTGTTGCAAACGAGAGCAGAAGAGGGTCCACTGTTTGTTTTCAAACAAAGACGACAATAAGACCATCTGCTATCATTGTCCTGGGTTTTGATAATCTTAGCTGAACCTAGATGCACAGGTTAACTATGCCTCCAAAAGCTCAACTGAGGCTCCACAAAATTGTGGGGTTTTTTGGTTATAATTTTCCCTTGCGTCAGAATATCTAGGGTTTGGCAATGATCAGTAGCAAAAGCATAAAACAAGCTGCAAGACAGGCTATTTTTGCAATAATTCTCATCCACCGAAAGAAAAAAAGAATTAAGATCTCACAAGAGCCCAAATTTCAGCACCAAAGAGAACAGGGGTAACTTGTCTGAACACATGGAACTCACGGCTTCTTGCAGATCTCTCATCACTAAGTTCCTGGAGAAATCTAAGTGAGATGCATGCATTTTAATTCTGCGATGACCACTCAAGAAGGAGTGCATAATCCACGAGGTGTTTTTATACTGAGTACAGGTCAGAATGTTCAGTGTAAGTGTCTGCACAGGGAGCTGTGTGGAACTACACATTCCCAAGGGGAGATCTGGGAAGATATTGGGAACAATATATCTTAGAGCACTCTAGCCACTAGGTGCAGCATGGCCACTGGACCAAAAACAAGATAAAGAAAACAGCTAAGAGTGACCCTTGGATGGAGTGAAGGGATATATGAGGTAATGAGGACAGAGAGGTCATCAGAAGCTGAGTTATGTGTGTCTGGATGGGGAAGAGCAAAAGATGAAGCTTCGTGGCTGAGATTTTCAAAGCTGTCGAAGGGTTTGGACTGATTATAATGGAAAAAGAGAGAAGAACAGGAGACCTGAGTGGGGAAGAGTATCCAAGGTGTGAGACACTGTGTGCATGGACCACTGTCTTGGCCGTTGGAAATGAGAGAAGGGCTGAATTTTAGAGATGCTGTACAGCAGGCAGCGGTTGGATTTGGCAGTGGCCAGAATGCCAGAGATGAAGTGGGCCTGTGCCATGGGAAGGCTGGTGGTGTTGTCAACTACAAATGAGAAGGTGAGGCAACGAAGAGAGTTTTAGGAGGAAAATAATAAGCTTATATGCTCATGTTGAGCTTGAGGAGGCATTGATATCTTCTGGAGGAGATGTCCTAGAGATGAATGATGACTGCAGGGAAGGAAAGATTTTACCAGTGGAGAGGTAGATCTGGGAAATGTTGATACTGGAATGTAGAGCAGACACCACCACCTAGGAAGAGACTACAGAATGAGAAGAGAACTTAGGCTTGGGAGGCAGAGAAAGAGATGAGGGAGGAGGCGATGGTCAGATGAATAAAAGAAGAGCCAAGGGCTTGATCCAATGCCTATTGACTTCAGTGATCATTGGCACAAGCCTCAGGAGAGCACATGGTCATAGAAGGCAAGGGAGGAGAGGAGAGGAAGGAAGAAGCAGTGTTCCACTGTATAAAAAGCAATAGCAAGTAGAAAGAGGTTGATGATAGAGAAGAAATTATTAGACTTGGCTAGAAGGAAATTACTGGCAATTATAGAGACATTCTCCTTGGAATGGAGGAGGCTGAAGCCAGACTGGAAGCATGCAATTCTCATATAATTAAGGGGTGTGCAGTCCTAGCTGTGAATTAGCTCATCCAGGACCAGAGTCTGATTTTAGTCATGCAGCTAATATTGTCAACTATTGTGTGAGATGTGCTGCTGGGTGCTTGCTCTTTATTTTTACAAGAAAGAGTAAATTTCACCGTAGGAAGACCTATGATATGTCCACTTCCCATGCACCATACCTATTACAATCGAATTAAATAGTATAATCATTTGTATGATAACATTGGCTCTGGGAACATGACAAAATGCAGCTAGGAATTTAGAGCTATTTGCTTCACTTCTGATGTGCAATCCAGCAAAATCAGCTCCCGTGAATGTGTCACATTCACAGGAATTTCATTTAGTTATTTACATGACGTAAAAGTGAGATACAATGAATATGGCCAAGTGTCCTGGGGTATCAGGGACTAGTCTTCTCATGACTGCCTTCTGGAGACCTACATGGGGGTAACTGACTGCAAAGGTGGCCACTTAATTGGTAAATGAACATCTGGGCCTAATACAAAGGTTATCTGAGGTTAGCTAAGAAAGGTTCTGACGAGAAGCTCCTGAAGAGAGGAGTTCACTGAAGAACACCCCAGAGCAGGATGCTTAAAATGTTTGCTTTTGGAGATAGAGAATTCTCTGGAACCAGAGCAGGGAGCCTTGTAGGTACTCCTAAAGATAGGAGACTCCTAAAGGTAGAGTTGCCAAAGGCAGGCATCCAAGAAGGTCTTGTTTTAGCAAAATGGATCTACCAAACTGTGGCAAGAAGCCCAGTTTGCCAAGAAGCTACTCCCAGTGAAAACATACTTCCCAGGGAAGAAAAGGAGCAGGTCAGGAAAAAGAACTGGCATTTTTCTCACTGGTAGAGGAAGAATGTCAGCTGGCAGAATGTGAAGGGATGTATAATCTGTATACAGAGGAATAATCCATATTTATAGTGTTTTTAAGATGGAAAAATCTATCTATAATAGTCTGTATTTTGATCTCACTTGCACCAGCTTTTATGTCTGTGTTTATCAATCAATTATCCTGATTTACCCCATTGTAAATGAGAGAAGAACCAGACTTACTACATTTTATATCATTAATGCCTATGGTAACCATTACTTGCCATAAAAGAGAGAGGGGGTACCTGTTTTGTAAAAGATACAAATACAAATTAGAATATGAACCGACTTTGCTCTTTGTGTTTCATAACTATCGACTTTCCTTCTAAACGAGTTGGTGCTCTATCTTTCAGTGATAATTTATGGGCTTGATATGGGAATCGCTGGAAGAAATTCTATGGTCTGTGCTATGCAGGATGTCAGACTAGATGATCATAATGTCCCTGAAGATATATGAAAACACCAACATTTGAAAATGTTCTTCTCTCCACAAAATGTTTTTACACTACAATTTTGGAAAAAAAACCCATCCAGATGCATTAGATACCCTTAACTGGGTTTGAGAAAACACATCTCCAGGGCCTGTATATATTATGGGTTTGCCCCACTTCACTCTTTGTAATGTGTTTTCGGATAACTATTTGTATAATAATTTGAGGTGACTGCTGTAGTTTGATGTGACTATGTGCAGATTCTAGTTCAGTGGAAATTTTGGTTTTATAAAAAAAGAAGTCAGCACAGTTCATTATGCATCCCTTTCAGGGATGCAAAGGAGAATGGTTGTGAATACTATCACATGGTGAGAGATGGAAGTCAGTAGCTCCTAGTGCTCAACAGAGATCATTGGTTTATTTTTTTACTCTCAGTAACTTTTATAGTTAAAAAAGACAACACAGTTTGATTTGTATTTGACATAATTGCGTGCTGATGTACATCTACTCAAATAAAGTACTTATGATAATTTGTTCATGCAATCATAGGCACTCAGATCGTTGGAAATCTTTTAAATATAGGTCTGCATTAGGAGCACTGTTTTCCTAAATTGTTCTGAAAATGTCTTATATTTTATAGCTCATCTTTCTGCATTCTGCTATTCAGTTTCTCTTCTGCTTGACTTGGCTGCCTCTTTCTCTTTTCCCATGTCAGCTATGCTTTTAGGGCCAGATTCTCAGCTTGTGTAAATCAGCACATTAGTGGACTGATGCCAATTTACACTAGCTGAGATGCTGCCTCTTTAGACACTAAATTTAAAGCAACAAGTTAAACTATTGGACATTTTGGAAGTTTTGCTTGAGGAAATGCCACATTAAATACTTGAATATGCTCTTCTGCCAATAACGATTTCAGATTTATGGGTAAAGAAATACCTGCCATCTGCTTTACCATATGGGTGTCAAAAGTACCCACTGTTCATAGGTATCCAACCCAAAAAGAGAGGAGGGAAAAAACGGTTGTCTCTTGTGTATATATAAAAATATTCATAAATGGGTGATGGTCTAAAATGCAGAAATTTTAGAGGTTTAGGCTTCTACCTTTTCATGTCTGGTCAAGATACTGACGTTATAATCCTTGTTTGTTCTGCTGTTTCTTAATACTACCATGGGGCTAAATGGAAGCATCTAAAAATGATATTACATAACACCCATACATACGTTAGCAAGGCACTATCCGCTCCTGGCCTCCTGCCTTTTTGTGCTATAAAAACCTGCTCAGACTCCACTGGTTGGATCACCACATTATGCTGGTCATTTATGTTCCTTCCATCTGTTATAGGTTTGTGGAGCAATACTATTTACAATGTCCAGCCCTTTCCTCGGGGCCCAAGAGAAGATGCGGTCTCCCTTCCTGGAGATCTGCTACTGGGCTCACGTAGCCTTTCACTCTCTCTCATTTGGAGCAGCTGAAGCCCTTTCTTCAGTCCTGTTTGCTGCTGTTTCTTTTCTCTTGGTTCCGTTTCTTGATTGCTTGTTCTCTGTAGTGATTTATTCCCTCCTCTTTGTACATCTCTCTCTTTCAGTCATGTGACTGAAGAGTCACTTGTTTTTTTAAAAAGGGTCAAAGAACAATTTTACTTTGTTTCTTGAAAGGTTCCCCTCCCAAGTGTGACAGTTCTCCTGATTTGGGTTTATTACTAGCTTAACACAGCCACTCAAGATTTGAGATGCTGGTATTGTCTATCTCAACTTCTGTTAATCGACTCTGAAGACTGGTCCTACATCCTTTTCCAGCAGAGCCAACGTTCCACCCCTCTTTAGTGATTTGAGGGTAATTATCCACTGAAATAGCTCCACAAGGAATGTAGTGGATTCTCCATCACTTAAAGTCTCCAAATAAAGTGGGATGTCTTGCTACAAGATATGTCCCAGCTCATCCTGCCTTATGGCCTTGACACTAGCATTACAACATGAAATTATATGGACTATTTCATGCTGAGGTTGGATAAGATGATCATAATGGTTTTAGCTGGTTTAAAATCTAGATTGTCTACAACTGTGATATTATCTGCATTCTCTCCACTGACTCGTATCATTTGAGGTTACAGATGAAACATCTGAGGTTGTAACTGTTAATTACCATCTATCTTCAGCACTATTATCTTTGTGTTCCAGTCATGCTATTTATTCTGCTAGGCACTGTGCAATCACATAGAGAGAGTCCCAGACTAGAGCTCACAGAGAAAGTCTGTGTGGCAGAGCACTGCTCCCTCCCTGCTCTGGGAGCACCATTGTTCCTATTTCCTCTCCTTTTGTGCCACAGAGACCCTCCCTTGCCACACAACAGGCAATTCAGCTAATCCTCCCCTCCACCCCATGTCTGCTTTGCTACTTTCTTCCCTTCTACTTGAATGCCTCAGCAGACCCTACAACCCACTGTAGTCTTTCCTAATCCATATGGTTAGCTGTTCCCTGGTACCTAGGTGAATCATAGCACCTCTAGATTTCCTCTATTCCTAAAATCACAGAGCAGGTCAGAGCCAGGAATAGGCACTTTCCTAGTCCTAGTCTAGTACCCTAGTCCGTAAACCACAATGCCTCTCTGTGATGGAATACACCCTTATATTCACACCCTTCACCCTACTGCAAGGATCTTTGTACAAAGTATGCCTTGTAAGATATCATATAAAAACTCATAATTTGCTGGCCAGTATCGTCCTGATGTGGCAAAATTGTGCATGAAGTTATAAGATACCCCTGTTTTATGTTATCAACACATGTTCCAATCCCCACACTCCTGCCTAGGCAGAAGTCAGGTTTGCTCCAAATAAAGGAAGGAAGGTGTGCTTGCCTTAATTTACACTTAAGCAGTAAACAGAGTCATCAAGCAGGGAGGGAAAACAAAGGTAGTTTAAATAGGTGGAAAAAACCCGTAGGAAATACCTTTCCAGATAGCCTCTTTGTCTCCTGAGTCTCGGCTGGAAATGGTTGTCAAGAGGAGGACTGAAACTATAAACAGGAGGGACAAACACCCCAATGCACTCTCTTCTCTCTCCCTGTCCCTCACAGTTACTGCCCTGGAAGAGACAGAAGCAGCTGTTGTGCTCTGGGGGAGAGGTCTTCACCTCAATAATCTGCTGAAGCATGTGGCAAGAAAAGTTTGCTTTGAATCTAATGTAGTCTAAATTAGGCATTGGTAAGCATTTTATCTTTATTTTTCTTGTAGTCATTTCTGACTTTTATGCCTAATTACTTGTACTCACTTAAAACCCATCTCTTTTTTGTTAATAAACTCGTTGCATCTAATCCAGTGTGTTCAAGGTGAAGTGTCTGGGTAACAAGTTGTGTGCCTATTCTTCCTTTAAGGAAATAATGGACTCACTGTATTTGTACTGTCCAGGAGAGGACTGGTCCGTACTGGACATAGGTTTCTGGGGGGAATTCTGGAACTGGGGGTGTGTTGGGGGTCACCCTGCAGCATATCTAGGGCTGGGAAGAGCCAAAGTATGGCTGGGTGGCTTCAGCACACCCATAGACATAGCTGGGAATGACTTACATGCCGAAGGATGTTTGTGAGTAGTCAAGGGTGGAGGCTACAGCAGCAAAGCATTGTAAAGGGCACTGCAGGTTACAGGGCAGTGGTGAGACAGGTCCTCCTTAGTCAGCATTGTACCCTGCTATGGCAGACTCCCCAATGATGGCTTTCATCATAAGCAGCATGAATATGTCAAATCTGCAAAAAAAAAATATTTCTACATGCAGATCATACTTTACTGTACTTTTCTTTCTCTAAGTGTGTGATTTCAGGTACTTTAATTTGGTTCTCAAACTGGTTTCAATGGCTAGACTACAGTACTGTATAACAGACAGGGCCAGTTCCTCATCTGGAGTAAAACAGCATTGCTCCACTGAGTTCAATAGAACTACTTGACTTTACACTAGCTGAGCATCTGGCTCACTGTACGTAGGGGTTTTTTAGGGTGAAGATTTCATTGGCACTGAATGTTGATACCAGCTGTAGTCTGCTTCTCACATTGAAATATGCTTAAAGGCAAAGTAAGAGACCCTGGAAGATTCCGTTTGACAAGCGTCTATGTGACATTACATTTCATTCTTTTTCATTTTTCCCCCCAAACAATTGTTCCCAAGTAAAGCAGAAAGTTGGAATAATAAAAAGGGCACTTTCTCACTTGTAATAAATGAAACTGTCATAGGGTGAAGCATTAATGGAGCTGAGGGTTAAATACACAACATCTGAAGTGTCATTTTTTTGAATGGTAGGGTGGGGGTAAGATTCAAATACTGACTGTTCCCGATACAAGTCTGAACCTAAAGAGAGAACAATGAAACTGCTGCTGAAATTGATTCACTGAACCATTTAACAATGTGCTCTTTTATGTTTAAAAGTACCACCACTTCAGTTGCTTGTATTTAATGTCACTAGCACAGTAAGGTTGCTATGGTAAGAAAGGATGTGTCTACGCTGCAATAAAAATCCTGTGGCATTGAGTCTCAGAGTCTGGGTCAGCTGATGTGGGCTGTGGGCCTATAAAATTGCTGTTTAGATGCTCAGGCTTGGTCTGTAGTCCAGATTCTGAGACCTTCTCCCACATGGGGACTCAGACCGCGGCCTGAGCCCAAGAGTCTACACTGCAATTTATAGCCCTGCAGCATGAGTTAATGGAGCTGAGCCTGGCTGCAGGTCTTTTATTGCAGCGTTGACATACCTGAAGAAAGCAGGGCCTATTCTGCCCTCCCCCTGCAAGTCAATGGCAAAATTCCCATCGGTTCAAATGGGCGCAGAATGAGGCCTGTTTTCCTGTATAAATGATGACATTTTTGATTTATGAGATGGTTCCTTCCCAAAGTGTGCTCATAGGAAGAGATGCTACTGCTTACTAACAAGTTCATTGCCTGGCTCATCAAATAACTATTGATGGTAACTATATGTTGGGGTGGGGGATTAGAAATGTGGGGGAGTTTAATACCATTGAAGCAAAGCAGACTTTGAAGTGATGGGACGGATGTATTCAAAATTATGAGATGATGCAGTGGAGCAAGGCTGACCTTTCATATTAAACAAAATGTAGCAGGGAAAAAACCTAGGAAATTCTAGAGGAGCTGCTTCATTGACATGGTAGGAATGGGCCTCCTACACTATTCAGAATCAAAGGTTGTGCCTTATGTTACATGGAATCTAGTTTTCTCTAGATTCTGAAAAAAAAGCTTTGGAGGTACCCTATTATATGAAGCACATTGGTGAGTCACGGTGGGAAAGGCTTGCCTTTGCCATTGACCATGCCGTGGCTCTTCTGAGGGAGAAATTTGGCATCCCTTCTTCAGAGGGAGAAATTTGGCATCGTTGCTGTAACTGCATGGAAATCAGTGGAGCTATGCTCAGGATCCAGCCCTTTATTTCCAAGGCTGTCAATGCAACGCCATTCATGAGCAATGCATTTGCTTTACTAACGTGAGATAGGCTTTGCATACCTTGACTGTAGTCCAGGGATAGTGATATCAGTGTGATCATATGCAAATCTGTAACAGGTAGGCTACACGTATCGTGACATCTAAACGAAGCTGCAGTCAAAAGGGACATGGACAGAGCTAACAGGCCCAAAGTATATCCTGTAATATATCTTCTCCCCATTCAGGATTTCAAAATGATAGCCACTCTCCATAACAAATTAGCACCTCAAAGTGCCAACCTGCATTAGAGCCTCATGGTGCGAGAGCCCTGCCCAAGGAGATTGCCATCTTAATAGACGAGACGAAGGTCTGCCCAAGCCATAGAGTGGATCAGTAGCTAAACCAGGACTTAAACCCAGGTTTCCCATAACTTAGCTTAGGTCACTAGCCGCTGTTCCTTACAGGTTGCAAGGGCCTGAGTCCATATTGCTAAAAAGTGCAGTGTACTGCTGTGTGGCATCACTGGCAAGTTATGCCATCACTTTCCTCCACCTGCTCTGCTCTTTGGAACAGACAGTGTATTGAAATATACAAGAACCCTCTCCGGTATGCACTTGAATCACATGCATATGCTTCCCCATGAACCAAAACATGTAGCAGGGTCTATCTGAAGTGCTATTGTTCTTGGCGTTGTTCCTTTAGGATATAGATGTTTTGGGCCTATGAAAGTTCTTCACACTTAATATTGAGAGTTCTCCCTCTCTCCACCCCACTTTCTTCTCTCTTTCAAAAAAGAAAGGAGGAGCTAGTAGATGGGCTGGAGAAAAAAGCTTGGGTTAAACCTACATATTTTGAAATCTGGCCAAAAATATATCACTACATGTGTTTGACTCCCTCAACATTTTGCAGCGCTTCTGATGTGTAAGAACAACCTTTGTTGAGAAAACTCTAGTGACATTAATTCTGAATATGAACTTATATGGAACTTTTTGGCCCTCCCATACATTAAAATTCACCAATTTATTTCACTTTCTTTGCCACTGTGCCACTATTCACTAGTGTATCACATAAGAAATCTCTGACACTAATGACCTTCCTTACAGAATGCAGGACAAAAAGAAAACACTAAGAAAATGAGCTAAAAAAGACTCCTGGAGATTTGACATAAAGGTGACCTATTTGCTCCTCTGAATACTGTGGAGCTAATTAAACTCAGCATCTCCAGAAATAAAGTGCTGGACAGAGAGTAAGTAGTCAGTTGCTATCACTGCATATGTCACTGGGGATTATGATTAAACCTGTTTCCAAAAGGCAGTTGAAAAAAGAAAATGTTTTGCAAGACGTAAGAAAAATCCATCTATGGTACTATGTGTCCAGACAGGAAATGTATAATTTTGGTAATGAGCATGTAAAGTATATTTCATTTGAACGAGTTTTTAAATAATCCCCTCCCTCACATTCAGTTTTAAGAGAAGTTAAAAAAGATTTTACATAATAAGTGTATCCTGTGGATAAAAGAAAAAGGGTAATATCTCACACTTTTGCAGCACTTGATGCTGACAAGGTGTTTCAACATCTAATAGTTTTCAGATGTATTTAATGTTTGGTTGCTCTTTCAAAATACTATTGCCACCTTCTGCCGTAACTCTAAAGCATTGGATGTGCCTGCTCCCACTTGTCTGCTCTGCGGTGTCGGTTCCTGTGGTGGAAGTTCTCAACTTATTTACAATTTTGCACACCGGAGTGCATAGCTTATTTCTGCGACAGGCTGATGGGGGAAGCTATCACAATATTGCCAGAATAAACCATTTCCAAATGACGTGTTAGGCCCCCAAAATCACGAGATTGTCTGAAAACTAACTGGATTAAAAATAAAAGAATAATTGGGGTTTTTTTTACGTACTTTCTGGTATGTGAGTATTTCAATTGCATTTGAATTATCCTTTGAAACTTTCTTCAGCAACCATTAGGGACAGAATCTTACTTTTGTTTTGAAAATGAAAGTTGAGGTTCTCCCATTTCTCCTCAGGAGCTGGAACTTTAGTAAAATACCAAATCTCACAAGAATGGCAATAACATGGTGAAAATATGCACCATTGCAATCATGCAGTTTTAGGCCCTATTTCTATAGGAGTTCTCCTTACTGGCATTATTAGCTTTTGTTTAGCATACTGCAATATAACAGATACAAATTAATGCAGATCACAAATGAAAAACCCAAATATTCCTCTCCACTTTTGTGAGTGGATGCGAGCATAAACCAAGTAATCAGGCATACGAATGCATGGAGGGAGAAGTGCTATCCCTGGTTTTGCAGCAGCTTCTCTATACACACAAATATACTGGTACATAAAAGTGTGTATGTAGGGAAAAAGTTGTTATAAAGAGGAGAGAGATAAGTAGTTCTCCTTATCCACTGAGGACAGGACAAGAAATAATGGGCTTAAATTGCAGCAAGGGAGATTTAGGTTAGATATTAGGAAACATTTCCTAACTGTAAGAGTAATTAAGCACTGGAACAAATTACCTGGAGAGACTGTGGAATCTCCATCATCAGAGGTTTTTCAAAACAGGTTACACAAACATCTGTCAGGGATGGTCTAGATCAGGAGTGGGCAAACTATGGCCCGCAGGCCACATCCGACCCACGGGACTGTCTTGCCTGGCCCCTGAGCTCCTGGTGGGGAAGCTAGCCCCTGACCCCTCCCCTGCTTCCCCTCTCCCACACAGCCTCAGCATGCTGCATCGCCAGCTCTCAGGCCCTCTGCTCCTGTTGGGCAGCACAGGCAGCATGTCTTGATCTGGCCGGGTGGCTGGGATGTGAGCTCCTGCTGCTCTGAGCAGCATGGTAAGGAGGCAGGAAGCGGGGTGGGGACAGGTTGGATAAGGGAGAGAGGGTCCCGGGGGCAGTCAGGAGGGCAGAGGTGTGGACAGGGATCGGGGCATTTAGGGCACAGGGAGTAGGGGAGTTTGATAGAGGGTGGAGTCTTGGGGGGTGCTTAGGGGCGGGGGGTCCCAAGAGGGGACAGTCAGGGGACAAGGAGCAGGGGGAGGTTGGATGGGTCGGGGATTCTGAGGGGGGTGAGAAGTGAGAGGGGGCGGATGGAGGGACAGGCTGTTTGGGGAGGCACAGCCTTCCCTACCCAGTCTTCCATACAGTTTTGCAACCCTGATGTGGCCCTCGGGCCAAAACGTTTGCCCACCCCTAGTTTAGATAATACATAGCGTTGCCTCAGTGCAGAGGACAGGACCATATGACCCATCAAGCTCCCTTCAAGTGCTGTCATTCTATGTGCTATACAGGAGTTGGTCTGTTACTTTAGAAAGGTGGGTAAAGGGCTGGAGGGGGAAAAGAGGGCTTAATTTTCCACCTACATAGTCATTTCAGCTTTTTGGTTTTAGCTCTGAAGGGCTGTGGTTCAATCCCTGATGCTGGCTAAAATGGCAGCTGTCACACCTGGTTTAAGAGACAAAGGAATCTGTGCAGCTGTACATATGTCACCCTCAGAGCAGCCCCACTCAGAGAAACCACCGGGAGCAAAGCTTTTTTTCTGTAAGGCCTCATAGAACGGGGTGACAGTCCAGCAGCCTCCTCTTTGCTTGCCTCATGCTCCCAGCTTCTGTGCTAAAACAGTCCTGCTGCAAGGGCAGAGGGTACTTCCTGGCAGGAATCAGTTCTCCCAACAGGCAGCTGGTTGTAGTCTGCAACTGGTGGTTCCCACTGCTGCTGCTGAAGGACACTGGACCTCCTTGGGCTACATATGCACAAATACGGTGATTTTTTTCCAAGCCATGCACCCCTCTGCAATGATTTTTGGCAGGTCTCCATTTATCCCAATTGGAGACTGTCATGTTGCATTCCTGCCACACTGTGGTGCTTTGCGAGTCTATAAATTAACAGAACTCCCAACTCCTGTTTGCAAAATGGCATTTCCCACTAGTTGGCAATGGCTGTAGCTGCTCCTGTATCTCTGAACCTGGAGGCCCAGAGCACCTCTACAAGTATATTCATTTCTAAGGTGAGCCAGAACAGGTTTGCAGTATAATCGGCAGGAGAATTCAGGGGACCAGTATCCTCTTCCAGTGAGTTTCTCTTTCTTTGGTGTGGCTTTATATTAGACTTCAGGGAAGGGCTTTGATCTCTAGGGCTTAATTATTCTGCTGTGTGTGAGGAGCAGCCTGAGAAAATCCTGTAGTCATGCTCTTTTGGGCCCAGTATTCATCCCTGCACCAGTGCTGAGTTCAGTGCAGGGACCAAAATTGTGGGGTCTAGTTTGGCCCCTCAGTCCAATTACAGCAGCCCAGAGGTTTGCTGTATCTTGCACCCTGATTGAATCCCCTCCTACCAGGAGATAGCTACCTTCTGCTCCCAGTGTGCCACGGATGCATTGTATCCTATGCCAGGGGCTCCTTCTGGGTTGATTTAGGGCACGCTCTGTCTTGTTGTTTTGCTTTAAAACAATGATAGCATGTTTGCTATCTTGCTGTAAACTCTCATGGAGACAAGGCTCTGTAGTGTTTACCATTAGGTAGCTGGGCAAGAACAGTGCAGCACCGCTAATGCCTGATTGCGCTCACTTAGTTTACCTCATGGTAAAACTGCAGTGCCTTGTCTCCATTAGGGTTTTATAGTGGGAAAGCTGATGCTCGCTAGTGACGACATGTTCAACACTTGCCATTGTTTAGCATAAAGGCGAAGCTGAAGGCTTGCTGTGCTGCTGGTACAAAGTGACCCCAAAGCAGGGCTGAATTGCCCCATTTGTATGGATGGCGGATGTCACTGTGTCATTGTTCCGGTACTTTCTCTATTCTGCATGTCGTTGAGAGTCCCTGCCGCCATCCAGCCAGTGAAATCGGTTCTCCGTGTTGGAACACAGGCTGTCTAACACGGAAAGGGGAAGTTGCTGCATTGGACCCTATTCATACTTTTGGTCAGAAAAGCTAACTGTGTTCTTTGGGGTGGCGGGGAAGAAATGCTTTATTTTCCCCTGTAGAAAACAAGCCATTTGGGGGAGGAGGAAACGGGTTTTATGCACGGCGCAGCTTCAGCCAGGCATCTGGGGGAACCTCCTCGGAGGAGGGGTGGAGGTCACAGGCTGATACAACATGGCAAAAGCACTTTGCAGAGGGAGAAAAGGGGAAAGTTAAAAAAAACACCCAAACAAAGTGTCCTTACTATGCATCACCCTGGCTAACAATACGTGATGCATAGTAAGGACACAAGGGTTAGAGATGTTCTCTGGCATTTTGAAAGGTTGCTGGAAACACAAGTATGTGGAGTTTCATCTGAGTTCAGGAAGAAATCATGTGGTGGGGCGGAGGTGAGGAGAGGAGTAATCTTTTTGTTGCTGTATGTTTTTTCCTTTCACTATCATAGAATCCAATAAGCTTCCACATTATAGTTAGAAAACTGTGTCCTTGGCTTCCCAAGAAGCCCTTACTCCTGAACATCTCCATTATGAAAAGGCTAACATTATGAAAACAAGCTGAGACCAAAGTTAATTGTTTTGTTTTTCCTATAGAAAGATCCTGTCATTAGCTCTGCGGTTTGTTGAAAAGGCTGATGTTTGCTCACACTGCAGGATTTGTGTGTGTGTATGGTTCATATGATATAATACTCATAATATAAAAGGTGCCACTGAAGGGCTCATGCCAATGAATTGAATGCAGTGTATATTGCATATAGAAAATTAGATTTTTCACTTGTAGTTGGACGCTGGAATAACAGAATATTTTGCTTGGATTCTTATGGAATGATGTATTACAATTTTTCTCCACTGGCAATTTATGTTCATCTATACTCGATGCCATTAAAAGCCAACATTTTCCTGTAGACACCCGTTATTTTCTGTTTAAATGCATGGAAAACTGTGGTATCTCAGCTACCACTATGTGGTGACAGGTGGGACATTATGACATTTTAAACGGCGATCACTAAAATTCGCACTGTTTGCGAAGCTCATTTGCTAGTTATATATGTTTTATATGTGCCATTGTAATGTTTTGTCTGATGATCTGTTGTATAAAGGTCTACAGGATGGGCTATATTGTAGTGGGTGCTAAATGACCTTGATGGATTTTGGTCTTAGACATCTGTGCCAATGACTGTCCCTGTACTATATGCATAGACTTAGTGTTGTGATTCAGCGCAGTGTCAAGAGGTACTCTTCCATTGCTGAAGAAGGAGGGGGAAAAATCACATAGTTTACTGTTGCCATGGGGACCACAGGACTAAAGATGGAGATATGTTTATGAAAAGAGTTACAAAGTCAGGCCACCGTTCTGCCAAGACTTATGCTTTTGCTTAACTAGACACACTGAGTAGTTTCATTTTGATCACTTTACTCCTAGGGCATGAAGTTAGCGTGCTTTTAAATTTTTGCAGGTGTAACACTTCACAGAAAGGCATGGTGGCGCTTGCAAAGGTTACAGCTAGCTTGAGACCACCTTTAAAATCCATTCATGGAAATGCTTGCATTTCCCTATTCAAGGCACATGAAACAAAGACAGAAGAGTTCATCTGCAGTCAGACTATATGAACAAATACCCCATTAAGAGAAAAATCAGTGAGTGGGGGCAGCAACATCAACTGGTCTATCTAAGACCATTCTAAAGTGTCCATCGCTCATAGTGCCTGGGTGTTGGAATTGATGCTTAAAGGATCCTGAGTCCGATTAAATTCCCACTAGGATGTGTTCAGCAGGATCTGAATCTGGCCACATCTATGTAGGCTGAAGAGATTCCTACTTCTGTAGGTTTTGCAGAAGACTATGCTGGGAACAAAGTGTGTTTCTTGAATGCTGATGACAGGAGCAGAAGGATAATGTAAGGAGGTGGGTTGGCCTCTGAAGCAGTTTTATATTTGGGAGGAGGGCCTAGCCATGCATTTGGGCAAGGGGCCTTAGCCCCCACAATTTCTCCTCCATAGGAGGAGTCTAGTCCTCCATAACTGTGCACTGCAAGTCACTTGCCTCTGGGGAAACCTCAGTGGCCATGACATTTAGAGAACAACCATTGTCTTGTTCTAGAAATTGTGTCCCCGAGCTCATAGAGATAAAATTGCAGCATGACTGCTTCCCACTTCTGACCATTTTCTGATTCCGCAACAGTTTGCAGGGCCCTCCTGGGTCCTCTTCAGAAATGAATCTCAGAGAAACAGTGGCTTACTTCTTTCTTCTCTGCTGCTCCTATCCTCTGGCAGCCTGTTTTTCTTTTTTTTCTGGTTGGGTCTTTCAGCTCCTCTTGCCTCCTGTGTCTGAGCATTATCACAGAGGCAGGAATAGTTCAGAGATCAGTGATGAAACTGAGAAGAGTGCTTAGGAGAGAAACAAGAAAACAAATCAAAGAGGCTGTGAGGGCGACAGATTTGTTCTTTAACCATGAGTTCCACATTCAGAACGTATAGACTCTGATTCTCTCCCCACCCTCCCCGTTCCTGTTCTTGAGGCAGGAACAAGGATGGTGGGGAGAGGGAGGTTTAGTCGGGGAGGGGAAAATCATTTCTGAATGTCTTTCTATATTCTGATGCAGTCCTCGGTGCAAATTAGCAGACTCAGAGTTGCTCCAACTTACTTCTCGGCTGCCCGTGGCTTGCTAGGAGTAACTAGCAGCTTAGAATAGCCGGATCACAGTGCTCACTTGCCTCACTCCCCCTCTCTGGCTGGTGTCCAGTCAGCTCTCCACAAGTCAAGATTTCCCCTTACACTAAGATATTCCACAAGGCCTGGGCTACACTGGGTGTGTGTGTGTCGGTCGAACTAAGATATGCAACTTCAGCTACGCTATTCGCATAGCTGAAGTCGAAGTATCTTAATTCGACGTACCTGGCTGTCCTCACGGTGGCGAGTCAACCGTGGCAGCTCCCCTGTCAACTCCGCTTACTCTTCCTGCAGAGCTGGAGTTCCGGAGTTGATGGGAGGCACATTCGGGGATCGATTTATCACGTCCTAGACATATCCTAAGGCCTTTTTTGTTGGTTTCTTTAGATGCCTGAGTGGCATAAAAGTGTTACTAGGCAAATCTGAGACCTACCATGCCACCTGTCTCTCTGCTGCCTGTAAAGAGAAAGCTGGTGTATGCCATCACATTGGGGAGGGGATACTGTACCTTCCTCCATAATTCTTTGCATTTCTTATAAACGACATGAATCTCAATGTTTTCCGCTGGTCTTTCATGTTTTGTGTTTCCCCAAAATTGAAGTGCGTTGATCCTGGCTTAATTTTGTTTGCTGTTGTCGATTTAAGCATTAAATGGAAAAAGAAAGTTGGAAATGTTCAAGTACCACCTTTCCCATTTCAGTTTTATGATTTGTACCACAGCTCTGTATCCGAGTGAAAAATCAATAGGCATTCCTTTTAAAAGAGAATAGCAATAATTTGTTACCATAGCAATCTTTCCCCCCACTTTTTCCCACTATTACTTTACAGTAACACAAAGACTTAAATGTCAGGTGTTCCTTATGCTTGTGCTCCGTGACTATTACCAAGAATAAGGTGTCAGGTCATGCTAAGAGTTCCCTCTGTTAACTCTTCATTTGCAAGCCTCTTCTGCCATGGCTACTGGAAGTAGGCTTGTTTCTTGTACCCCAGCTAATCAGGAAACCTGTCTGTAAGCCTGATTCTGCATCGCTGAAGTCAATGGAAGTTTTTCCATTGTTGTCCTGGAATGCAGGATCTAGTCCTGTGTGAACATGCTGTTAGCTACAGTGGTGTAAAGGGAATAGACATTGTCCCCAGCACCCTGTGCTGGGGCGGGGCTTCCCCAACAGGGTAGATCTGGTATAGCTAGCCCATATGCCCTGCACCCTTTGTAGCCCCGGTGTAGGAAATTGGGAGGAGAGGACATGGCTGGAGCTCTATCCCCAGCTGCTGGAAGGCCTTTTTGAGAAGAGGGCTTTAGAGCAACCTCATGGGTGCTCTAAACTCTGCCAGGGGTAGAGCCACCTAAAGCTGGTCCCGGAATCAGGGATCTGCATCCAGAAGAGACTGGATGCAATAGAAGAGATGTTGGGTCCTACAGGATATTTATATAACTATCCTACAACATGTAACTACTGCCACCTATTATTAAAGCAAAAAAAGAGGAAATTTGATTGGAAAACACACTCAAAATTCCCTTCTAAATCATTATTTTAATTAATCCTTCTGAGCTCCTTTGTTGTAGGTTTTTCCATTAAGCCTTTGTCTCATAGTTACCATTTCACATTAACAGTGGTGCTGATTTTATTAATGCAGCTAGGTTATTACATGATATTTCAAAAGACTCTATCTTAATTGCCAGCGATGGGAGAGTTTATATTCAAATACTCCACACCAGCAGTGTTTGGAAGCATTTAGTCCTATTTAGGGAAGTAGATCAGACTCTATTATAGCATGCAGCAAATTTATTTTATAGTTGATATTTTACTTTGTAAAGAAAGAAATGCTTTATGTTGTATAATATGTACTACTTGAAAGTCCGTTAGCGGCCACACACTGGTAGCTTTTACATTTAAAGAACTGCATTTTAATACCTGACGTAAACTCTTTGTGAATTAGGAAATTAATAATTTCCATTGGAATTGAATTAGCAATTGCTCGCTGGGTATGAAATATACTCTGCCATCTAGCAACATCTCATCAGAGTATTCAGACATAGGAACAATGACCAAGGAGACATTAGTCATTTCAGAACCATCACAGAGGGCATAGATAAAAAGCTGGTAGATGTTATTATCGGTGAAATATGATTTACTGTGCAGGATAGAAAATAATTTATGGGGCTTGAATGATACATGGAAGCATACAGAAGCTTGTATCTTAGTCTTTGCTGGCCCAGGCCGCCAAAAGTCTGCTGCCATGTGATCCTGAAAAGAGCAACAGATTGACCTATATTTTAAAATTGATAAAAAGACCTTTGAGATTTATAAAAGGTTTCCCATGGTGACTGAGTTTATGGTGTTCTAGGTTTTTTTTTAATTTTCAATTAAGTAAACTATGATGAGGGTTTAGATTCCCTGAGACTGAAGTATCTACAGGATGAATACAGCGTGGGAAGAAACACTGCAAACTACCTCGCTATGAGGTCTGAACTCATAACCTGGAGGGACTACCTTCAAGAGAGAGCAGGCTTTCCTGTTTGCCTGTGTCCGTCGCTGTTGTTGCTGGGCCTCTTACAAATTTAAGGAATGCCTACACTCCACGCCCATTCTGACCATGATCCCACAATTATTTTTCTGGTGCCAATTAGCGTAAATTATGATGGTATTTTTGGGATGTGAGACCAAATTCATTGCTCATTAGTTTCTAAACAGCCATTAGGTAGTGAGAGCTTTTAGTCTCTCGTAATGGGCTGGGTTGGCTTTTGCATCAGACAAATAAAGGTGACAGAATCGCTGTATTTTACTTCCAGTCCCTGGAAAAGTCAAGCCTCCATTTTATCCTTTTATAATCTTATAAGAATCTTTCATTTTTTAACCTATGGGTCTGCGTTTTTACAGTGTCACAAACTGCTATCTGATTTTTGATTATCTGTAGATCTTTTCTACTGTCTGTTTAGTGATTGGGGATTTACCAAACTGGAAATGAATTTATGTGCAAAAGATCACAGAGTTAATATTTATGAAGGATCAGAGAGCTTTGAAAATGTCTCTGTAACTTAAACAAATGGGCAGACATTCATTATTGCAGTTTGAAAGCCTTCTTCTGATGCATACCAGGGGAAATCTCATTATTGGTCAGTTTTATAGGGTACTGACAGCCTGTGAGCATCAGAATGATTGGAAGTGAAGCCATTGATGTAAGTAAGTGTGTCAGATTTAGTCAGAGGTGAAAGTAAGCTGGTACACACTGGTACGGTGTACCGGCA
>ML677377.1:29279912-29374570 GCA_007922305.1 Dermatemys mawii
GCTCCATGGGCGCTACCCCAGGGCTCCAGCAGCAGGGCTTTGCAGGAATTTAAAGGGCCCTCGGCTCCTGGCTGCCGCTACCTCTCCAGGCCCTTTAAAGCTCTGCCAGAGCCCGGGAGCCCTGGGGTAGCATAGGCAGCCGGGAGCCCCCAGGACTCCTCAGTGATTTGAAGGGCCTGGGGCTCCCCTGCAGTGGCAGCTGGAGCCCTGGGCCCTTTAAATCTTGATTTAAAGGGTCGGAGGCTAAGTCCCTGCCTCTTCCGGTTGAGGCTCCGCCCTTGACCAGGACTTCCGGCATACCGGTAAGTCCTTTAACTTACTTTCACCCTTGGATTTAGTAGGGGATGTGATGGTAAATGTACACGAGATGAAAACTAAATCTCCATCCAGAGAGAAATTTTAAAAAAACCCAACCCTTTCTGCAAACAAGATAAAACAAATAAGCTAACACATTTTTTTCAGCACACAGCTTTCCTCACTTTGGATTCAGATAAAAAATATTATTTTGACACTGTTACAGTATGTCAGAACATTAGATTATACATAGACTAGAGTGTTGGGCCTCATCACTTCCTCGAAAGATAACCTGTTGGAGAGAAGTTAGTCAACATCAATTGGAAATCAAAATACCTTACTATACTTTTTTTTCAGCCTGGCAGTGCAGGATATAAATGTGATAACTGAAGCTTCCCAAACTAGACATTTCCTCCATGGAAGACTCTGTGACCTTGCAAAGACCTCTGATGCACAACTGGGGAAGGTACTAGTTAGCCGGTTCATCGCATTACCTATTGGAAAAAAAAAAGTGACCTCTGTGGTTACCTAGTACAAGGAAAATAACATCAGTGTAATATTATTATTTAGTTATTTCTTTTGTAGTAGCACCGAGGGACCCCAAGCAAGGATAATGGCCTCTTTTATACTAAGCTATACAAATAAATAACACAAAGACAGCCCCTGCCCCAGAGAGCTCACAATCTCAAAATGAGACAATACAAAGCAGGTGATAAAACACACAAGAGAAAGGGGAGGATAACAGTAGAGACAGGTTCACTTGCAGATGTTTCACTGGTTACATGGCACTGACCCTCAGCAAAGGAGATCTGCAGCATCAAAGAGCCTTTTAGCGTTGAAGGCATCTGGTATTCACCACTGGAGTCTGTCTGCTGGTTTCCAAGAGCATCCTTCATCAATATGTGTTTTAGGAACTCCTCCCGTCTCTGTGGATGCTGGGAGTCAGCAAGAGGCTAACAGATGATATATTTATGCTATATTCATCCATAATGGATATTTTGACATCATACAGTGCCCAGAGCTTATTTTCTTGTCTTGCTGTGTCTAACCATTGACTTGCTACAAAGATACAAGCCCAATAGCACTCAGAGATATCTCCAGTAATAGCGCACAAGAGGGAAAGATAGTTAGGGGTAACCCAATGGAACTAGCTCACAGACAGCACAGGCAAAGAACATGGGGAACAGAACTGGGTGGAGTGGAAGATTTCGATGACCACGGGCAAAACAGTGTTTGAATTTTCTGTGGAAAAGTTTGATTTTTTCAGTTACAATTTGTAAAGTGAAAAAGTTCATCAGAAAACTGCGAATGTTGCTGTGATGCCTCTTGTGTGTTGCAATTTGGGTGTCTCATGGGCTGGCCTTCCTGGTCAGACAACATCTCCCATGATGCATCATGGTGTCCCCCTTTTGGAGCAAGAAGATGGTGCATCATGGGAGTCCTTGGGCAGAGGGTATTGTTGGTGATACAGTTGGGCTGGGACATCCAGTCCACAGAGGAGAATTGTTACCTGAGGCAACCAAATTACAACTCCGACGACACCCAAATCAAAATATTTTTGTTTACAGGCTTTCATTTCTTAGACAAATTTTTTTTTAATGGAAAGTAGACACTTTTCATGAGAAATGTCGATTAGTCAAAATCCAATTTTCCATCGAAAAGCGGCTTAGATGGAAATTTTTCAAGCAGTCCAGTGGGAAATGAGGACGATGGATTTATTAAATAGTTCACTACCAACTATTTAAAGAAAACACTAGCCCATTCCTTAATAGGGAATTGAAACAAAGGCATGATGAGACACCCCAAGGGGATCTGAGTTTACTGACAGTTAGAAGGGACTGGGAAGCAGCTGGTTCAATTCCTGCAGGTGTAGCAGTGACAGAAAAAGCACTGCACACTGGCAAGGAACTGCTACCTCAGATAACTACAGGAGCTACATAAATGACCTCAGAGGCTCCTTCATCCTGCTGGAGGGAAGGAGAGATGTAAACCACTGGAAGCAAGGACTAATGGACAGGGTAGCTAAGTGTATATGGCAAGGCCCTGATTCAAACACCAGGAATCATCATACCACTTGGGGAAGGGCAGTAGCAGCTTGTGACAGCAGCAGTTCAGATGTGGGCAGGTGCCTTTTGGGCCACCTGGAGCTTGTCAGCATTGTCCATGAGTTCCTGGAGTCTGCTGGAGTTAGGGCTGCGCAGAGGGTCAATAGATAACTGTAGGGGACAATTCTCTGCTTACACAGAGCCTCACCTGCCTTTCAGGGGTTGCAGGTAACAAATTTCCTTTGTACTCTTTGAGCAGTTGGCCCCCAAAGGATATTAGTGGGTCCTTTCAGGCCTGACTCTCTTCCTCCTCCACATCTATCCTTTCCTCTCTGGATCCTCATTTGTTTTATCCTCAATTTCTCCTCTTTCCATTTCCCATGTTATGTGTAATGTACCATGGAAGGTGTTCGGAAACTGCTACAGTGATGCAGGTGCTGTAAGATTCTGTATAGAATACCCCAATTCCCAGCCTTTCATTTCCTGTCTCTTCCCCACTTATCAGCACCACAGCTGGATTTCTAAGATGGTTGCTGTGGTGCTAAAGCCAGTGTACTTTGTCCTGAAATACAGGCTGTCTGGGGGCAGAGCCCAACATTTTGTTTTCCTGTGAATGTTCATTTGAAGCAATCTTTGCATACACACAAATGTTCATGTACAGAGGAATAAAGAGAGTTAATTTGAAATTCCCTTTAGAATTTGTCAAATGTTAATGTATTTTTCCTCCTTTCACTTTTCATCTGGTTTTACAGGTACTTTCTTCCCTTCCCTGTAACTTTTAGGGCTTCAGAATTCCAAATGAAAGAGAGGTCTTAACCTAAATGTAGCCCAATGCATTCTGGTGTAGGTGGTAAGGAAGCAAACAGGTAAGTGAAAAAGATCGCTCCTCGTATTTGTTGACAGTGAAGCGAGAGACCTGTATTCAAATGGTTGATTTCATGTAATTAGGCACCTGGATGCACAATAAAAAAAAATTGGGAGGAGTAACAGTCACATTGCTTTAGCAGCCAGGGATTGTTGGACCACAGAAACAAACTGTGTTTTGCTGCATGATGCTAAGAGCTAATTCTTTTCTAAAAGCATGAAAGCCAGCGTTGAATGCTTTTCAGAATAGTCTGAGAAAGTGAGGGGGAAGCTGGGAGAACAGACCAGCCAATGTAACAGTAATGAGAAAAAATCCAGTGTGCAGGAACGGTGCTTTGTTTGGAGCCAGAGAATTATGGCAAGTAAGGTATCTGTGCTGCATGACTGACGATCAATATGAATTCCATTTCCTTACAGGCATATTGATCTTGCATACATACATCAAACATTGTAATCTCCATGCTGTAACTGGGAAATAAAACTATAAAAACTGGGATGGTTGGATTATGTAGAAGATAAAGAAAGGGAGATAGTAACAAAAATGCACCATTGATCTTGGGGGAATGGAAGGCAAAGATCACTAGCAGTTGTGGCCAAGTTGGCCATAAAAGCTAAATAACTTATTGATTTGATACACAAATCCTGTAAAATATTTTGGTTTATCTCAGGGAAGCTTCCTTTTCATTAACTACAGAAAAACTGAATCATATAAGAAGCTTGAATTTAATGTATCCATCAAAGATTAATTGCACCCAAGAACTAAATGGCAAGGAATATTGAGGTGCAGTAACTGTCTAGAGCTGTGAGGACTGTATTTACAAGGAAGAGCAGATAGCAAAAGGAACACTGCAGGTATTTTTATGAACCGGTAAAGACAGGAGGTTGACTTTATATTTTGAAGACCTAAGACAAAATTCTTTGCTGGTGTAATTCTGTTGACTTCAGTGGAGAAAAATCAGCAGAAAATCTGGACACAAATGTATCCAACATGCCATCCCCTAAGGCAAACAAATTGCCCCTCTGATCTTTTCTGGTTAGCTGGCACCAATTACATATTTCACATAGATGAGTATAAGCAAGAGAATGTCTCGAGCCGACCTCTGGGTCTGTTAATCTCTTTGGGAAAGTTGCACCTTACCTGGATTATGGAATTTTAAAAAATATTTTAAAGCGTTCTTTTCTGAACCAAACAAATTACAAACAGGTTACAGCCAGAAAAAAATAGACTTGTAATATTTATTAACTGTGTGCAAGGTGGAGAGGAAGGACATTGGTTACAACGCCAGTCTAGGATCTGGGAGATCTGTGTTCAGTTTCCTGTCTTGGGCAAAGCACTTAGCCTTTATATGCTCAGCCCCCCCATCTGTTAAAAAAAAAAGGGGGGGGGGGGTAATAGCACTGCCATGCCTTACGAGGTGTGTGGATAAACTCATTCAAGATTGTGGGACACTCAGAGGTTGTGGTATTGGTGGCCCTAAAAGTATACAAGAGGGAGACTCAGTGTTCTCTTATGTCAGGAATTCCATGAGCACGTGAAGACTCAGAAAAGGGGGCGCTCGGATATTAATCTGTTTTTTTTAATGGCCTCGGTGTTGGGTTTCTCTTCCCTGGCTGTATTAAGCAGCATCTTCTCCCATATCAAATAAGCCCCTTCTGGGGTGAGTGCTTGAATGTGTGAGTTCTAAATCCTGACAAGTATTGATGGAAGAAGAAAAAATAGCTCATTCTGATTGTTTGCTGAAAGCAAACACGAGTGGCGGGAGTCAGCCAAAGTGAATTCATGTTTACCTTTGAGTAAATACATGGGCTTTTTTTGTGTAGGAAATCGGCTGGCCCGAGTTCTGATGTTGGTTTGTGTTAACCCTCACTAGCTGCTGCAAATGGAAAGCTTTGTTTACACAGATGCTCAGGATTGTAGGGGAGACTCAAAAGCAGTAGGATCATGTTACCTATGCTGCCGCTGTTCTGTTTCACGAAATGACATTATTTTATGTTTAGGATCAGAAAGTGCTCTTGCTCAGTGTTCGGCTTCACATCGCTGGCTGTCTGAGATTAATGGCAGTTGTGAACTGTTTGTCAAAATTCAGCTCCCATTTAGGCAGCAGATTGAGTGGTCAGATTGTCAAAAGAATTCTACACATTGGGGGCTGCGGTCTTTTTAATTCTGGGCTTTGATTAGGTCCTTAATGCAAGTGGAGCTCTTCAGAAAATCTGGTGACAATTTGTCTCTGAGCTGATCTGAAAAACTGGTCCTTTGGTGCCTCCCCCAGACCTCATAAGAATACTTTATAATTTCAGAACGAGACAGCCAGGAGCCTCAAATCTCCATTTAATGGCACAGTTGTGGTTTCTTTACAGGCATTTGTAACAGTGCTTTATTGGGCCCTTCCAAAATGTAGAGAGAAAAACAATGTTATACAGAGGAGCAAACATGACCTCACCGTTCCCTCAGGGCATTTGTTACCTGGAGAAGGAGAACAGTGGGAAGTAGTACAATGCATTATTCTTTCACAGACTATTCTAGGCGTTACAATTATAGTAGAATCTGCATATAAATGAACCACCGCAAAACACCACTTAGTGATTCAACTTTAATTTTGCTTCATGACTGAGACCATAGTGAGAATGGGGAATGCCACAGATAGTAACACCCTGTTGCATCTCAATATTTTGTGTTCAGGTCTTGTTTAAATGATGATACTCCTTTTTTTGTACTTCACTTTGACTCAGCATTTATTCTCCTATCAATGCACAGGGAATTTACCCAAGCAGCTCTCAATTATGTCAATAGGTCAGTTGTACTTATATACACAAATTCTCTAGGGCATTAATAGGAGACCAGAGACTACTTAGAGGTCACTCTTAGTATTATTTGGCTATGTGACATCCATGAAACCTTTATCTGTTTTACACTTAAAGCAGTTGATGATCTGGGATTTAATTATCCTCATACAGAACTCATTTTGTTTCCATTAAATATTATGTAAAGTGATATTTTATTGATCTCAGTATAGAAATATTTGAAGTCTTTTGAGGGTGGGGTGGGAGAGAGTTTTGTAAGGCAGGGCTATTAGAAAGTGATACAGATGATAGGTGGTCTGCTTCATTTCATCTTAATATTTCCAAGGTACTTCAAAATCAAATTTTTAAATATGCAACCCAATCTGCTATTCATTGTAAGATTTGATCTAGTACCTCATTATGTGAAAGATTTTACCTTCCCAGTGGTTGATTATAAATGTGGCCCTAGGACTGCTTTGGATTTTAGCCGCATTAAGGATACAGTTAGCGGACTTGTTTGTGTTCTCTTCATACATGGCTACTCACTGCTCTCACACAAATGTATGGGAATTAAAGTGATGTACTGGAACTTCTGAAATTTTCAAACTTTTACATATTGCAGTCTCTGCACAATCCACTGCTTCATGAATAATGTACTTAGTATGAATAGAATGGATTTGAAACATGATTGATTTTGCAATGGATTTCTGAGCAGTGAAAGAATTGCTTGAAAAATGAAACAGCCAAGCATTTTCATAAAACATTATTTCATCTGCAATCGTAATTTCATTAAAGAAAGCCAGTTTTGTTAAGCAATCTTCCTTCTTTTTTTTGTGCTAGCTTTTCTGTGGTCATCATTCACCTATTCTATTTTTACACAATAAATGGAAGGGTTTTGTTGATTTCCCATTATATTAGTTATAATACATGTTGGTGCTCAAAAGAGATTGACTTCATACACTCTTCACCTGTAGGGATACCAGGCATCTGGTTTTCAACTGGAAAGCCTGGTCCAAAAGGGACCCTCGCAGCTCCGGTCATTTGAAAACTAATAACTCACTGGTCAATAATATCATGGTGAAATGAATTCCCCCATATGATGTTTTTAGCACATGTTCAAAACCACTTACCTAAAAGTTGTTCAGCAGGGCTATCCTAAACAAAGGAATGCGTGTTTACCCCAATTTACATATAAATAGTAAACTTGAATGACTTGCATTTTAGCAAACACAAGTGGGAGAAGAAAGATGACGGAGCTGCCTTCATCACCAGACTCCATGTTGCCTTTTTCACTGTTTGGATAAACTTTATTGCAGAAGAATCTACTTCAAAAGTTTACTGGACTGTAAAAGAAAATGGTAGGAAACTCCCAGTTCTCTTTCTCACCTAAGAAGACAAAGGCACCAGCACCTTTGGGCCTCTGGGAGATATCCTGAGGTGGACAGGGTCAGTCACCATCTTGCTGGAAAATTGTGGCTAAGGAAGGTCATCTTAAACAAGGCTTTGAACCAAAACTTGCTAGATTAAGATTTAGACTTTTAGATGCATGTTTTTACTTTTATTTGCTGGTAACCATTTCTAACGTTATCTCTTCTACACAAATTCACTCCAATTCCTATCTTCTTTTGTTTTATTTTAAATCTAAACCAATCCAGTGCTGCATTTAAACTGAACTCTTAGGTCACTCCAGTTAAAGTAACAAACTGTTGAATATTGACTGGTTAAAGGGGCAACCAATCTTAATATCTGAACTCTGCAGGAGAGGTCGAACACTGCCCAACACACGTTTTTGGGAAAATCCAGGACTGGGAGCGTGTTGGCATCACCATACAAGTAGTAACCAAGGCTGGTGGAAGCCAGAGTATGGCTGTGGGTCTATAGACAGGCTGCTGGTGTCAGAGTTGCTGAACCAGGACTATCTAACACACCGATGCTCAGGGTGTGACCTGTAGGCTGGTTGTGATTGGTCCAGGTTGGGAGCTACAGCAGCAAAGCATTGTGAAGCACCCGAGGTTACGGGACAGGTGGTAACGCAACCCCTCACTGGTCTGTATTGCATCCCAGAGCGTGGCAGTCAGCTTGTTGTAAAGAACAAAAGTGTGACTCTCGCATCCACATGTGAAGCAACACACTGTACCTCACCTTGGGGAGGGAACAGCGTCTTTGGTGATACTTAGTAACATATTTCATGTGGCGGCAACAACTGCAGGAAGCACAATGACCTTCAATATACACACTTTAAAAAACTTCCCTCTGCCCCCTTGTCTGCAGCCTTGTAATCAACATTATAGCTATCATGCGGACGTGAGAAACAGCAGGTGTTTCCTAATTGGCATATAGGTAGCTGGAGTAGAAAACAATTAAGCGTGGACAGGTATATAATAACAGTCATCTATCAAAACTAATGGTTATGCGGGCACAAGAGCCCTAGGTGTCCTCATGAATCTCCTACCTCATTTTAAACAAGGGCCATTCAAGAACTCTCCAAGGGAACAAAACAAGGCAAGAGATTAAATTTAAATGTATCCTGGTGAAATGACAATGAACCCCATGTAATACAATAGCTGTATCCTTAGATCAGCTGTGATCTCTAATTCCTACTGGCTGGAATAGAGCTGGCATGGCAAATAGGGACCAGACCACTGACCCTCTTCTGAACGTTCCTATTACTACCACTTACATACAAGCCCTTATGCTAGAGCCTTGAGTCTCTAGTGAGGGAGAGAGCGGTGAGTCCAAGAGACCTACATGTATAGCACACAAAGATCCACAATTGTGGGAGGAAAATACTTGCTTGATGAGTTGTTTTGTATCTTAAAATTACATGGGACATTTTTGTTCCAGCAGAGTCCAAAGCACTACAAATTCTGACACAGACAGGGATTGCTTCAGCCAGTACTGAAATACAGCCTCCTCCAAAGTTAGAGGGGGCAGGGCTACAGGCAGGACTCACAGGGCTTAGGACAAGACTTAGAAGAAAGCCTCTAGAAGGACTAATATCTCCATTCAGCAAATTACTTAAGCATGTGCTTAATTTTAATGACACGGTGTAGTGCCATTGGTGTACTTAAAGTTAAGCACATACTCAAATGCTTTCTGAATCAGGGCCTCAGTGGGGACCTAAGGAGGTTGGGGACATCTACAATTTTGCAGGTAGGATTTACATCTAAAGGGGCGTGGAAAGCCAGTTTTCACTGCAGGTTAAAAATATCATACTGCATAGAACATAAGAGCCTGTGGACTGTGCTGTCTCTAGAGGCTAGGGTTTGTGATGAAATACCTGTGGTATTTGTTTTTAAATAAGTAAATAAATAACCCTCAGAAGCTCTGACTTCAAATTTTCACCCTTAAAAATATCTCCATGTTATTTATAATAGCTTATCGCTCACTCTAGAAGAGTAATCTGAGAGTTCTCCTCTCACCAATGCATTCTGCGTCACATTATGGAAGAATGTTAAGGTCATATTCATGTGGGCAATGGGTAAAATCCCTTCTGTGCTTGTCAGACACTAAATGTTCTTTACGTCTTTCCTCCAAACAGGTTTAAAATATAAGATTATGCAATAGCCTGGCAGCTAAATCTGTCTCATGGCATTGCCACCCAGAGAGAAATAGAATTACTCTTCTGCCCATCTAGCTTGTGGCTTGTAGCCACTGACTGGGATCATGGTGCAGACCCATGCAGAGCTGTAATGCTTTCAGGGGCACATCAGGAGGAGACAATCCATACACCAGCTCATCAGCACACAGCAGGGAGTGTTCATCACTAGGCATAGTGCAACCTGCTCCCCTAGGGCATCTCTCTGGTTGGTGAAGGGGTTAGGACTAAGGCTGTCTGGAAAACAAGAATGTTGAGGTTTTGGCATTTGTTTTCTTTCTGAATGAAAATGGGACTTTTTCCTCCCTCAGTGAGAGAGGGAGAGAGAGAACACACTCAGAATAGCCAAAAGCCCAGAGAGATTGTTTCTGTAGCCTGAGCTCTTCATTGTGCAGAAGAGCAGGTTCAACTGTGATCTCCTACATCCTGCGTGAGTGCCCTAATCACTGGAGTGGGTTCCTCTCCCTCTAACTAGAAATTCCATCCTGGACCTGAGAAACTTTCCTAATAAAAGTTTAATAAAAACTGATATATTTCTGCAAAATGTTGTTTACAATAAATCTATAAGAAAGTGTGGGGGAAAAAATGAAAAAATTCTCACCTGGTTCTAGCCAGGACTCTGCCTCCTTCCTGCCCCCTGTGGGGCAATCTGTCGCTAGTGCAAGAGTCTGTCTATAGCCTTTGTGTGGAGCATTTAAGAGATGGGAGGCTTCTTGAGCTCTTACTCTCTCACTCAAGAGATCAGGCAACCTGGATCATAGAGTAGACTTGGTATGTCTCCCTCCTGAACAGCTGATGGGCCAGGGAAAGAACTATCAGCTTGTGCACAGCCCAATATTGCTTATGTAAAACCATCCCTGGTTGGCTCATTTGCAGAGATGGGAAGCTAGGACCATTAGACCTAAAGCATTTGCAATTGCTTGAGCTAAAGGAAGCGGTGGAGAACTCAGAAATCTCTGTAGATGGTCCAGCCACTAGAGGGGGAAAAAAGACACACTTGGTTCATAGAATCATAGAGTATTGGGGTTGGAAGGGACCTCAGGAGGTCATCTAGTCCAACCCCCTGCTCAAAGCAGGACCAATCCCCTACTAAATGATCCCAGCCAGGGCTTTGTCAAGCCTGACCTTAAAAACTTCTAAGTTCTAGGGGTACAGGCACCTGTGTGACTGAAATCTGAAATTGTATCATTTGTTTCCAATCACGTGGACATAATTTCTTGCGGATGCCTTACCACTCTTGCTAAATGTGATGGAGAGTTATAATAGCCATTAAACTTTGCTCAAAGACGAGAACTTTGCCATTGATTTGTTCAAAGGCAGTAGGATTTTAATTCACACTGCACACACCACCCACTGGCAAGTGCTTAATTGCAAAGCCACAAAATAAGGATGATTGTTTAAAGATATGGGTGGGGAGGCTTGCTAGCTAATTTGTATCCATGTTTGTGTAGGATTGAAAGATGTTTCAGAAACAGAAGGGATTTAAGACCATAAACCTAATCGACGTGTTATGTAGTTTAATACGTTCTAATGCCGGGAGGACATGACTAAATTTAGAGTTTATCTTGAATATTAATCAACATGAAAAGGTTGCGTATCCATGCTCTGGGTAAAGTTCAGTGCCACAAGGGCTTTTCTTACTCCTATACCCCTTTGGTATAAACATATTGCCAATATATCAGCTTGTCATAAACATGTAAATAAGGGACTGTATTTGTACTGTACTTCCTTCTGGCATCAACCTGTTACATTATGGGTTATTATTAGGAGATTCATTTGAGCAATAACTACAGCCAACACTAGGCTATTTTCATGGTTATCTAAGGTCACTTCTGTGAGAACTATCAGACACTGACCAATCATACATTCCCCATCCAACCTTGTTTAAAATGGTAGCCCAAAATAAAAGGAAGAGCAGAAGGGAGCATTCCTGAAGGACCTTTCACTGACATTGCTAGGTTCTTTTTTTTACAGCATCTTTAGGAACAAAGTACGGCACGATTGACTGGAATCCGATGCTGGCTTAAACTAGCGTTTGGGTTTATGTGTGTTTCGTGGAACTGCTGAAACATTTTTAAAACCTTCTAATAATTTTGGGGGAAGATATTGTTTCTTCAATGTTTTTGTACAGTGTAGATATATGTAGTTCTAGATGTATATGCTGCGTAGCCAAAGATACTGTAGTGGGTGAAAAACACTATAGTCAGAGGACACTTCTGTTGCTGGACTGTGCAAAACTTGTGTTCTTGGAGGTCTGTAGCCCAAATATGATTGACAGTGAGGACAGACTATATTATTCCATGGGCTTGAATGGATTTATGTCCTCCCCTGCAGCTTTTTTCCAAATCCCCTTTGACTGGCTCTTTCCAGCCCTCCAAGCAGGGTCATGTTAACATGAATGAAGATGTGCCTCAGAATATACTAAACACTACAGAATAGTCTAACTGTAGCCACAGAAATTGAGCTATGGTATAAATGATTGCAAAACAGAGAGACAGGAAGTGGTGTGTATTGAATTGCAGCCTCTTGATTGAAGAGAAGGGGTTCAGGGAATGGGAGAAGGTATATGTAAAGAAAATGTTCTTGGATGGGTGAGGAAGAAATGGTAAAGCATTATTTGATTACTGTTGTTGAACCATCCTTAAAGCAGCTTAATAATGAGGAGACTATTCAAAAGGCCATAAGTGGATGCTACAGACTGGTGAACCTGGGTACAGGAGTCAAAAAGCATAATTCTAGAGGTTCTGCTGTTTACATTTCACAGTTTTCAGCTCATTCGAAATCTCTCTGTGACCTGCTAGTTCAGGAATTAAACTAGTCAAATTCTCTGCCAGTTTAATTCCATTGACTTCAGTGGAGTTTGGCCTTCTGAGAATTAGGTCCTGTGTGCTTTTTGTATAATCTCTTAATAGACCCTCTTCCAGCAAATGAATAAAATCTTCAAAAGGCAGCTTGCAGATCAGCAAGATCTGCTTGATACTGTGTGGTGATTGTGCTAGCCATAATCTGCTAGAGAGGAATTTACCTCTTCACCCTCTACATGTTTTACAAATACTGTATGTACAATAAATTTCATAGACTATTAAGAGCCTATATCAAATTTGTAATATATATCTATTTGCATTATAAAAATTATCAACTTGTATATAAAATGCATGAATTACATGGTCATTTAAATATTTTAAATGACAAATATATAAATATTTAAATAACTGATATAAATACCTGTAAGTGTAGGTACTTTTTGTTTATGCCAAAACAAATGTTTTGTACGTATTGTATTGTACAAATGTACAGCTACAGAGGTAGAATTAGGGGAATAATTTCACCCTATAATTTCAAAATACAAGCCTGATCTGAAGCTAGTTTATGGAGCTTTGAATCAGGCCCTAAAAGTATATCTATATATCTATGAAATAAGTCTGACTATATAGAGCAGATACAAATCTAACATGATTTTCTATAATAACTAGAGCTGGGTGAATATTGGGTAAGGAGGCAAAAATGTCCAGGTCTAGATTGAATTTAAAAATGATTTTTTTAATTGGTTTCTTCTGATAAAGAAGGCAACCTAAACTGAGAGTCCCAGAAAAGGGGATTACCTCACTTTTCCTGATTTGAATGGTGGTTCAGGATTCATTCAGGATCCATGAGATACTTTGGAAATCCCCCCAAAAATGAGAGGATCAATTTTTATGTAATAAAGAGTGAGTGTAAAACCTCATGCCATCCTCAGCATCCTCCTGCTGCAGAAGAGAGGGGACCCTGCTCCTTGAGCTGGGATTTTGAGATAGTTGCAAAGATTTTTTTCAAGGGGCAGTTCTCCAAATAACTCAGTGATCTAGGGTCTGCTAGGTTCCCAGCCACATAAGAGTTAATTACGTTTTGGTGAATTATAATTCTCTATGAAGATTAGCTATATATCGCAATCCCCCTTGGAGGTAGATAGGTGAGCATTATCACCTCCAGTTAGAGAAGTAGAGTGAGACTTTGACACTGAATAACCTGACTGAAGCACAGAAAAACTATACACAGGAGTCCCATGTTCTCTGTCCCATATTTAGCTCACTAGACCATGTTTCTCCATGCTTTTGCCCCTTCTTGTGGCCAGGGGCTGATCAGTAGAAGAGCTAGGACCAGCAGACAGCTGAGTTGGCTGCTTGAAGGGAGCTAGTGGGTCCCTTGCACAACTGAGGTAGGATAGTCAGTTGGTTAGGCAACTCAGAAGGTCTACATCCGTTCCCAACCATCTGTGTATTTAAAGCGCTATGTATGTATAATCTACAGATGGAAAGCACTAGATAACAGCTAAGTATTATTATGATGACAATTTTAGCATGTATTGGTAGAACACCAGTGCACAGCTATAAGGTCACAATGAGTATCACACTATTGTCTTTAGTACTATAGACTCCAGTCCTGCAAGTGGCTCTGTGTAAACTGATCTCTGGGTCAATTCCCACTGCCTTCAATGGGAATGGGGATGGGGCTGCTAAGAGGTTCCTGAATGGAGGAAATGCAGGTGCCCGACACCCATTCGCACCGGCAATGTCATAAGTGAATGATATACACCAGGTGTTTGTAGCCAACTCCTGTTCTAAGGTTGGAAGAATCTTGTAATTCATCCCAAAGATAGGTGAGGGCAAGAGCAGACCTGGGTGCACTTAGAGCTTGTCTACACGAGGAAATTGACTGGTTTAGCCTTAGTGGAATAGCTGTCACACTATAGCTTTGTTGGTATGACTTCCTCATGTGGGCATGCTATGCCAGAATAAAGTCATATTAGTTATCCTGCTATCGGTAAGCTCCTGTGTAGGCAAGCCCTCAGGGAGAGCAGAAAGGACACAGAGGTGCATCTACCCCCATATCTGTGATTTAGAGCATTCAAGGACTGGAACAGGTAGAATTGAGGGAATAACTCATTGAGCCAATTTATTCTCTTCTCTATTGGCAAATTGCCTGTGAGCAGCGTGCAGTTCCCTTGAATGTTTTTATTATCAGAAATTACTCGCTGACCTGTTCAGTGAAGGATTGGTCTGAAGATCATTCACGAACAGTTCATTGCCTGCATTCACTCTTCAGAATGTAAGATGTGTTGATTAGTTTTGCTGAACACATAGGTCAAATGGTAGATTCTCTGTTGCCTGGTTGGGTGAACAGAATCTGGGAATCAGGTTTCCACTTTGAATTCTCGTCTGTATGAATTCCCTACTCATTATTTGTAGGAGATATGCTTTCATTTGCTTATAATTTACCACTTCCGTAGACGTTCCTGCCAGGAAACTAATTAACCAGAATATTCATGTAAGTGAAGACAAAAGAGTCACAAACATAGCTGTAGCTAAGTCATTATTTTTCTTTGGAATGAATATTTGTTTTAGATAGTCACCTAGCTGAACTAACAAGGGGTAGAAAAGTTCTGAGTTAATGTGAAATAATTAACGGGACATCCTCTCCATCAATTAAAGGCATGAACACTTTTAGAGTTATAGAAAAGGTCTGAATCATGACTAGTGCTTTACTTCCTGTCTCTTTTTTTACTTGCTTTTGCTCATTTATTTCACTAGAGATGTTTCTATTATGAATCTTAAGTTGGGATACCAAAGTACAAATTTTTCAGGTGCTAGATATAGTTATCCATTGCTGGACTCTTTTGCTATAGCCAGATAGGTCAGATATTTTTAGCCCTGTTCTCTTTCTCTAGTTTTAAGTCTTAATGTGCCAAATGTTGTGTACTCTTTACTAACAGCAGCAGCTAAGCACTTTCTGTGGCAAGCTCCTTTGTTTCCATCTTAAATGGGGCTTTAATGGAAGAGTGTGCCTTGTATGTCATGCTGTTTAATGGCTGTATGCTTATTCTTGGAAAACAGCAAGAGATGACTCTTTATTTTTTAAGGCCTCCTTTGCGGGGCTGTGCTTCTCTTTATTATCTGTCTTGGGAGCCTGAATGATATGATGGCTGCACCAATTATGGGACTTCCTTGTACAGCAATCAATCGCAGTGGGGAGCGGGGTGTGCATGTAAGAAGAACTAACATAGTTGCGGCAATGCCTGACCTCTGTTCACTGGCTCCATTGGGCCTGGACCCATTTCCTTTTTCCTTGCCAGGTTAGAGGCAGGAGAACAATTTGCTTCCACTATCTGTCTTTTAGAAGCCAGACATCTGTTGACTCCCACAGAGAATTTTATCTCAAAGGTAAAGAATGATAGGCCATTATTCTTGTAATCAGAATGTATTAGTTTTCACTCACTGGCCTGTACTACTCTGGAATCCTTCCCCTCCTCCCCACATAAGCCTTAATTCATTTATTTATGTATTGGGTGAATGAGAATCAACAAGGGCTCTTTCTTATTCGATCTGGGGTGATCATGAGAGATCTCGCACGTTTCTCTTACAAAGCACATTATTGCACGTCAGGATCTTTGTCCCAAATGCATTTGAATGTTCCTTCTATTCATAGACATATGACCTACACCGCTGCACTTTCTCATTTTGAACCCCGCCCCCCCACACTGGAGCCAACGCCACAAAATGCAATTACATGTAACAGGGCTTGGTTCTGTATAATGCTGAGCATTCTGGTCTTAATCCAGCAAAGCACTGGAGAACATTGCTTAAGTTTAAGGATGTCTTGTCCCATAGACTTCAGAGGAACTACTCAGGTGATTAAAGTTAAGCACATGCTATACTGATACTAGCCAGGGTTTTGTTTCAAATTCAGACTTGTATGTTACAGTATAGGCTATTCTTTTTCTATGAGACAAGTGAATTTTCCTCTGGAGTACCCAAGACATCTCTAATGACTATCATAAGAACCTGTTGCACATCTAAGGACATTCTTTTGCACATTAAAAGATGTATTTTCTAATGCAGTTACTGAACCGGAGCAGTAATGGCACCGACTGCAATTCAGATGCCTATTTCCACACTGCAAATGTAGGACAGGCAGTTGGAGATATGCATAAAAGCTCCATATTTATTTCAGAGTGATTCCAGGAAAGTTTACTTCATTAGAGGTAGAGAAACTTTAAATGATTGTACTTGAATGTGAGCACCATAATAACTACTTTTGTGTACTGCAGCTAGTGGCTAGGTTAATTAAAAAGTAAATCAACATGAAATATAAGGTGAAACTGCTGAGTGCAGTTAAAAATATAATTACAAATGAAAAGGTAAGGAATGAGGGAGAGTTCTAGACTAAACGCGATAAATCGATCCCCGAAAGATCAATCGCTGCCCGCCGATCTGGTGGGTAGAGTAGACCTGGCCATAGTCTTCTCTTTTGTGTACAGTCCAATAAGGCCATGATTCGAAGCATCTTTCTACTTCAAGGACTTACTCATCCTCCCTATTATTGGGAATTCAGCCTCCTATTAAGAATGTTTGTTTATTTCAGACACTCATAGTACCACTTCCTTAAGCCATGACTACCCTGAAACCATAATGGACGATTGCAGCTCATGTAGACCTACCTGGAGTACCTAACAGCTCCAGTAGAACATGCTTCAGCACTGGCTAGCCGTGCGAGTAATTACCCAGAGTTCTGGGAGGGCTTGTTCAGCCCACGCTGTCGTGCTTTGCTCCTCCAGTAGCTTAGCTAGCTAGCGTTGGTATATGTGCACAAGCTGCAGTCACAGTCCTGACTGGAACATAGACATACCCTTAGTTGTTGTCGTCACCTTGTTTTGTAATATAATCTCAATTTCTCTTGGAAAACCAGATGTTGCTAAACTGGTATTTTTTTCCCTTCAGAAATAACTATGCAAACTGATATGTTCTAAGTTGCTCCTTGAGCCAAAGGTCTTCCAGTACATAGCTATCAATTTATTGATCACGTCTCCATAGTGTGAATATCTACACATGTTGTGATTAAAGTCTGGGATGGGCCATTGAGGACAGTCACTTCTTTGGTTGCTCCAAAGTTCTGGTGAAGAATGTAGAGGGTCATTGTACAAACCAGCACAGTGCCTGTATTGAAGGGCTATTGATACCTCTTTGTGGAATGCCACAAGGTCTGTTGGACACCAGTTCAGCCTGTAAAATTGTTAAAAGAAAAACTAGGTTAAACACCAGAAACCTCCCCACCCCCAGCAATGATCTTGGGGTTCATTAAACAACAAACCAGATGAATGACAAAGGAATAAAACTTTTAACAGAACAAACTGGAAAGCTTCTGTGATAAACTGAGGCTCACAGGCATGTGATGTTCCTAAACCCTGTCTCCAGGGCACACCTCCAAATTCCTGTGTTCATAATACTTTCCCGTATGAGGGAGCAGCTCTGAATTATAATCTTCTACAAACGTATTTCTACACCTCTCCCCCCACCCCCGATAAATTTATGGCTAATTAGACAGTGGAATAAATGAGGGAGGTGTCATGTGACGCTAGCAAAGCATCTGTCACTTTATTACATTAATCTGCTTGTCTTCATGCTGATTTGCTATTGAGATGTCGACTCTCACCTCAGATCAGCCCATGATGCCAGCCTGCATGGCCCTCTTGTTAAACTTTCAAACAAGTGCCTTTGTGCTTCCTCCCATGTTGCCCTGCACACTTAGTTAGTAGGAGCTCCCAATAAACATCCTCAAAGCTACTTCATTATCCTCCTCCAAAACCCTCCTCAAAAGCTCTCCTTTGCCATGAGGCCGACAGAAGAAATGTAACAATGATTAGGCTGCTGCTGTGCTTAGATCAAGTCTATCCGTGCTGACCAATATTGTCTCCCTATGTCCTTGTACTCTGCGGCATTGGAACAATTTGTATAGTGGGGATGAAAGCCGTTGAAGAAAACTGTAAACCTGGTATATGATGGAAACTGCTACACCCCCAGTAGCCCTGGTTCCAGCACCCTGCTTGTACTCCCCTGTCAGTGTGTATCAGTCTGTTGTCTCTTGTCTTATACGTAGAGGATAAACTACTTGGGGAACAGGACATCTTTTGGTTCTGTGTTTATACAGTGCCCCTAGCACAATGGTTCTCAACTCTGGTCCACTGCTTGTTCAGGGAAAGCCTCTGGCGGGCCGGTTTGTTTACCTGCCACATCTGTGGGTTTGGCCGATTGCAGGTCCTACTGGTGATGGTTCACTGCTCCGGCCAATGGGGGCTGTGGGAAGTGGCGTGGGCCAAGGGATGTACTCTCCGCCGCTTCCCGCAAACAAACCGGCCGCCAGGGACTTTCCCTGATCAAGTGGTGGATCAGAGTTGAGAACCACTGCCCTAGCACAATGGGGTCCTGACATTACTGCAATACAAGAAGTATAATAGTCCTAAAGCTACTCTGTCTCTTTCTTTGTTTCACTGTGGAGCTTCTGTCTAGAACGTTCCCCAGCCCCTCAAAATCCCTGGTGTCCTGCTAAAGGTTTGCAGAAACAGTACACGTACCCTTGCAAGAGGTAGATGAGGCACCAGTGCTAAGAGACATGAATGGAAGGGCATTCTGCAACACTTTCTTAGGGGAATCGATGTACAGAAAAATCCAGCTCTTATGCAAAAAGCTATATTCAGCGGCCCAAGAGGTCATTTTTAGTCCTCTCTTCTGTAAATCCATTATTCCTTCTCCAGTTCCCAGAGAGCTATCAATAAAGATCTGTGCAGCAAAATGAAAGGAGGAAGAGAGAGCTGCCCGCAGCCAGATCTGCCAGCATGGATCTTCTACACAGCAAGAGTGGCATAGCAAGTAAGTTACATCGCCCTTGTGGTGCAAATACAGCTACAGACATTTCACACTTGCACAAGCCGCTGCTCAAAACAGCAGAATTTTGCCTACAGGGTAGAAGAAGTTAGCAAATATAAAATGGAAAAGAGCAAGCGTCAGGCCCTTGTTCATAAAGGAATATAGTGTAACCTAGAATCTATAAATGCCCCATAAAACAGTGGGTATTGGTTCTAAAGTTGCACAGAGTAAGAGAGCACTTTAACTGATTTTTTCGTAAAGCTGTTAATTATTTCATACCATGTTTTGCAGCTGCAGTAGTAACTCTTTAGTAAAAATTGCTACTACTTTTTCACAATAGCCCCATTTAAAAAAGAAAAATCTTTTTCAACAACATTCTATCTGAAATTTTTCACCTATATGGCCAATGTGGGAAGTTTGACCTTTGTAGGAAGTTTGACAAAGTATTTGAAAGATACAAGAGTCTGAAAATTATTTAAACATCTCATTTCTTCTCAGATCCCAATAAACTGAGTCTACTGAGTCTCCTTTTTCTTCACACAGCGCACAGTCAACCTGTGGAACTCCTTGCCTGAGGAGACTATGAAGGCTAGGACTATAAGAGGTTTTAAATCAGAACTAGATAAATTCATGGAGGTTAAGTCCATTAATGGTTATTAGCCAAGATGGGTAAGGAATGGTGTCCATAGCCTGTGTTTGTCAGAGGGTGGTGATGGATGGCAGGAAAGAGATCACTTGATTATTACCTGCTAGATTCACTCACTCCGGGGCACCTGGCATTGGCCACTGTTGGTAGACAGGATACTGGGCTGGATGGACTTTGGTCTGACCCAATACGGCCATTCTTATGTTCTTATGTACTGACTTGGTCTAAAGCAGAACTGGTGAATATTACAGGAAATAGTTCATAATCATTCATATGAATACAAAATGGCTTAGCTTCAGTAGTATTCACAATCCTTTTCAATTCCAGCAAATGTCCACAGGTCTCTTGTACACACCAATATTTGTGGAAATAAATGATATTGTACATATTTCTGTGAATATATGTTTTAACAAAAATTTGAACTGGAAATAATGTATGAAATCCCTCCCTGTTGTCATCCAATCAGGAAACAAAACTATACTGTGAAAGTACGGTGGTAAACTCACAACTTGAATAGCTAATAATAAGGGGGTGGAATATGTTCACACACAATGTTGTGAATGTTGAATAAATCTGTGTAAAAAGTCTGTTTGTGGATAATTAGTAAATGGAAAAATAGTTAGTTTCTTGAATTCTTTGTCCTGGTCTACTCTACAGACTATTGTAATGAGGGCCGTATAAGTATCTAAGATAGAGGGATGTCACAAGAAAAGTTCTTCAATGCCTTGCTTTTCTGAATTACAAAAAAATGATTTCTGGTTTTAAGGACGGAGAGTAGTTTGTACTTTAATGAAATAAACAATAATAAACAGCCTCTATGTTTCCTCACCGAGCTGGAATCTGAGTTCTTCAAATACATTATTTTTGAACATATTTAAATAGGAGAGGCAATTTCTATGACTGGTGTGAATTATTGTTATTTGCACAGTTACATGGGATGCTAGGTGCTTTAATGAGTTTCAGTGGCATTCAGCATTCACCAGCATTTTGTCAAACTCCTGTGGGATTGTACTGAAATGTGGTTTCAACCCAGTGAGGTCTTTGAAAGTCCTGATCCTGTGTTAACACAAAGCCCAATATCCATTTCTGCCCCTATGGGTCTCTGCAGTCTTTCTCCAGAGTTGCTTGCAATCTTTACGGAACTCATTTTCTACGAAAACTGCCTCTCCATTTTTGAATTGTCCTTTGACAGAATAAAATGTCCCCCTCCCCATGCTTTACATTTTGTTATGCAGGGATTATTTTTTGTTCATTTTTTGCCTGTTCATTTGTTTTTTGCATCATAGTGGAAATCTTTATTTTATTTCACACTGGATAATTTGTCTGTATCAGACTGTACAGTAGTCTCTCGATTATCCAGGATTGGGTTAACCAGAAAGTGGATTAACCAGGATGTCAAAAAAAAAATATGCGTAACTCGCAGGGCCAGCTCTGGTTTTGTTGCCGCCCCAAGCACGCAAAAAACCCCCCACCAGGGCACAGAGCAGCCAGTGAACCAACATCCCCTCTCCCCGGCGCAGGGTGGCTGGTGAACCAACGACCCCCATATTTCCTATGGATGTTGGTTATCCAGGATTTTATTAACCAGGATTATTTTTTTCCCTATCATCCTGGATAATTGAGAGTCTACTGTATTCGTATTTTATATTTTCATTACTGTCACCATAAAAGGTCACCTATGGTGTAGCAGCATTATTCCATCAGAATATGCTCGTTGAGTAATGTTTTCTCATTAAATATGTAGATTATCGATAGACTTGAGCAACTTAGAGGCATTTCCAGTTTAGCTCTTAATTTAAAAATGTCCCAAAGTCTGTTTTAATTTTTTAATGATGCATGGCATTTTAATTCTGTAAGAAGGGCATCAATCACTTTTAAAGGCTCTTGCGTGGTGATTGTAGCCAGTACATATACTCATTACTACTAGTGGAAGCTCTCCTCACGTCCAGGGCCTGCCCAGCATGATAAATGCTCATTAAGGCCAGCCTGAATGGATTTTAAATGAAGCGATTCATTTTAAAATCAATTAGTGCCGTTTGCCCATATTTTGTTCATAACAGCCTGCGATTTTATACGGGGAATGCATGTTGTCATTGGGTGACTTGCACCTCCGTCCCCTTAGCATCCACAGAAATGAACAAGGGTGGAGTGATCTCAGCTCCTTAAGGTGGTAGTCTGTGCCTTGCTGGATTGGAGCACTGGTGCTTGAATTATGGAGCATACTGCTGCTTCTTCTCATAGTATTTTCCCGCTCTTTTATTTTTTAAATTGCCAAGAACAGTGATGTTCTACAATAATACTAATAATAATTAATAACTAATCATGTCAAAGAACTTTGCAAAGCAAGACTTCTGGCACAGACTATTAATATGTGTTATGCAGCTATTTAAAAAAAGCCTATGGAGAAGTGGACTGCTAAGGAAGTGGACTGATCATATACATATGTTCATAAAATATGCCAGGTGTGTCTCTGTATACACGACCTTATATTGGGAAATGTGAGGAGATAATTTCATACTAGGATCCATTGCTGCACTGAGAGTTGGAAGTCTCTTCTATGCATCTTCTGATTTTGTAGAACTTGTTTTTAATTGGTCTGTTGTCTCTGACATTGAATCCTAATAACCCCCTAGTAAGTGCTGACTCTCCTATGACACCATTTTCTCTACAGTTCTCCCCACCTCCAGTCTGGGCTCCTGCCAGGCTGCTGGATCCGTTGGGGTCACAGATCTGCGTGTCTACCCCTGAGACTGTATACAGTTTTTTTTCATTGTTGTGTGCACCACAGAAGTGTGGGTTTGTATATGTGTTTGCTTAATTAGGCAACAGCTGCCATCTTGGCCAACCCAGCAGGGCTTAAACGAAGGACCTCCAGAGCTAAAAACATCAGCTGCAATAATGTGAGCTAAAGAACCAAGACTTTGTAGGTGGGGGCCGTAACAGACACATCTCCTCCATGGATTGGGTATGTAAACCCCCCTTTCCTGTGTGCTGGGGCGCCTGATGTTCACACTCAGAATCTCCTTTAATATCCCAGTGGTGGTGATGAATGGGTAGGGATCCTCTATCCACCCCTCTGCTGCAGTCCCTTTACTGCTAAAGGTTTAAGATTAGCAGCCGTGTTAGTCTGTATCTGTATCGTCTTATTTACTGCTAAAGGAATTTAAAATTGACCATGTCTGCACACCGCCAATGGCATGCCTTAGGAACCTCCAGGAATAAAACTGTTCTAATCATCATCATCATCATCATCATCATCATCATCATCATCATCATCTGTGGTGTGGATCTAACTGAAATACAAATATATATCATGTACATCCAATATACTTAAATTAGAGTTAACACACCTGCACTTAACAATTTATAAAAGAGGGCACAACAGACTAAGATTAAATGTCACTGCTAATTTAATTCCACGGGGGGCAGTTGAATAAAATCAATTCACAAATATAATATACAGTGATAAATGAAACTTATGTAACTGGCATTTACACTGCCACCATTCACCCCACCCCAGAGTGTACACTCCTCTGGATTTCAGGGTCCTAGACACTTGCTTGTGTGGGCACGCTGGAAGATCTGCAGCTGGAGCCAGGGCTCTGTTGGCTCTGTGTATCAGTCCAGCCAAGACAACAAGCTGCACAACCCCTCTGACGACTGGAGTTGGCCCCACCAAATGCCGGCAGCTCTGGGTCCTGGTTCAATGAGAAAATCCCGCTCCCTCCCCTCAGACTCAGTCTCTCTGCTGTGCCCCTTCCCTTGCAAGTACTTTCCCAAACCAGAGTGGGGGTTACTCATAGTCCTTCCCTGCAGGAACACCTCAGTCAGCTCTAGGCACAGCGATAGTCTCTGCCCTGGCTCCAGGGAAGCCATCAACAGCCTCTGAGGCTCCCTGCTCAATCAGAGCCCCAGCAGGCTCTCAGTAACAGCTTCTGGCTTCTTAGCAGCAGCTCCTGATACAGATAGAGCCCCACACCAGCAATTTCACACCTTCCTCAAAATGGAGTCCGCCACCTCGCTCCCTGGACGAGGAATTCTCTCAGTTTTTCCCCATGGCATCTTGAGAGTTGTAGTCTCTACGGCTAGATTGCAGCACACAGGATCTTCCCAGCTGGAATGCTCCCAGTAAAGTTGGGAGACCTCTCTCTAGTAAAAGGTGCCTACATGTATAAAAAGGGACCTGTGATACACACTGACCGGTAGGTTACAGTGCACAAGTACAGGCCTTGTAAAGGCTCTTTAACAATGTATCCCTTAATGAGTCATTATTCATAAATTTGAACTGCATTAAAGCTGGATTTTCAGTAGTTAGCTCAATATTCCCCCTTTGGTGAATTTAACTCAGACCCTTAAAGTAGTTTAGACATGGATTTTTTAAATAGATTATTTAATTATTCATTCCAGCCTATATTAGAGTTAATGGCTACTACACTATAAAAGGGATTTGGCTGCCCATGATCCACAGATTCCTTGGTATCCACATTGATCTTGGGAGATCACTTAGAGCCAGGGCCATCTAGCCCAAGGCTCGTGCTGTCCAGGAGCAAGTGCTACACTGCCAGGACCTTCTAAACGTAGCCCCACCTCTCACTGCTCCCCAAGCAGAGCACTACACACTGCGGAGGTCGGGGGGCTCTACAGAAAGATCACTGTAATTGAATGCTGGGTTAGTTTTTGAACTCATGGCTGGTCAAGGAAGGTTGGGGGTGGTGTGAGGTAAGTGATATGCATAGCACCTTTACCTCTCCCCACAACCTTATTCCCTCTCAGGTGTGGGATTTGGCATCTGCCTGTAAGCAGTATTTTGGAGAAGGAGCATGAGACACTCTCTTGCATTTTGTTACTGTGTGTCTGTAACTCAAAAGGATTTTCTCTCTTTGATGGGTGGGTTTCGTAGAGACAGGGAGGAGGGTAGATTCTTGCCAGTTGCTGGCAACAGTTCCTTTTATTTTTGGTTATATCCCCATCTTTGTGCTATTTGGAAACAATAATGCACATCTGCATCGGACTCCAAGTGACAATGTTTTGTGCGTCAAGTGAATAACAAAGTCCCTGGTGTTGAGAATGAACAGGTTTTTTTGCTGGGACAGTACAACAGACTACGGGGCAGAGTGCTATGCAGTATTCTATATTGTGTCAATTATAGTGGCATGCCATCCTGGCCTACTTAGCATTGGGAGAATGTACAAGGATGTTTGTAACTTCTGCCCCACCAAAACACCCTTTAAAGCTTTGAACTAAGTACTGGCTTCTCATTTTCTGCTATAATAAAGCATCTTCCTGGGTAACTCTCACTTTGCCTGAATAAGCTGATAACAAAAAGTTGCCTATGCGTTCAATTGATGGTTTTGGTTTCTGCTCTTTTGGTCACTGGGTCTGCTGCTGTACTTCCTTCAGTCTCTCCTTTTAGAGCTTGTGCATGTTGTTTCAAGTTGAAGTGAAAGGAAAGTCACACACTGTAACCCAAGGAAAATGAGAAATATCTATTACCTGTGTAGTTCATAAGATTGACTTGGCCTGTGCAGGAAAAGTAGGAAGACTACTAGGTACAGAGCACTTAACGTAATGGAACATCTTGCGGGGAGTGAATATGATCTATTTTTTGTATCAGCTGAAAGAGCAGTTTCAATTCTGCTCACGTCTGACCAGGCAATCTCTTCCCTGATATATTTGTTCTGAAGATCGTCTGGGATGCCAGAATGGAAGATTGTCCAGCATTATGTGAAAGGAATAGAACTGACTGTTTGACCAGCGATCCACATATTTGTAGCAATTTGAACATAATTCTAATTACCAGTCCCTCTTCCTCCCTTTCACTCGTCTATATAATACCATCTATTATAGAGCCAAATTCATCCTGGAGTTGCAGGCACTTGCACAACTACTGAATGTGCCTTTTCTCTCTGTGGAGATAAGCACACACACGAAAAATGTTGCACCATCTGTGGGGGAAAAAGATAAGGTAAAAGTTTGATTGGTCTTTGAGCAAAATGAAAACACAGTTCTTTGCTGGTATTTTGGGAAATTTGTTTCAAGTGGAAGAAAGTTGAACATCAGCGGCCTACGTGGAGGAGTTTTGTACCCATTACGAGTGGAAACTATCATCCTTTACCAGTGGATGTTGTCTGGGAAGAATTAAGTATAGCAATGAAACAGGTAACCCAAGCCTTGAAATGAACTTGAAAACCAAATGCAATGTGTAGCCTGTTCTTCTGACCCGTAAGTGTGCTTTCACTACTCTTCTGCTTCCTTTGTACTACCGTGCTTCCTTAAAACTCAACAGCCACTGCTTTGGGTGCTTTAAATGGAATCATCAGAGAATGATCAGAAACACCAAGAGTAAATTACTCAATAGAAGGAGAGAATTGTCCACACACTTTACTGATAATTCTCTCCCTTTCATGCTGGCACAGGCCCTGATTCAGCAAAGTAGTTATTTGCAGGCTAAAATCAGTGGGAGTTAAACATAAGCTTAAATACTTGGCTGAAGAGATGGATTTAAGGATGTGCTTAGAGTGAAGTACATACTGAAATCTGTATTGTCAACCTCAAGTGTTCAAAAACCATAAGATTTCTTCTTAAAATTCATTTGTTATTTTTTATTCTGAGTCTTAAAAGGTCACATTTTCAGGCATTTTCTACAAACATAAGGGCTAGAACTTATTTTTGATTAATAACAAAAACTGAGATTCCCATGTAATTCTGTGATTCCAGGGGTTAGGTGAATATTCATGTTTACAAGTTTAAAATTTGCTTTGGATTAATACTCTCTAAGGGTACGTCTATACTACCCGCCGGATTGGTGGGTAGTGTTTGATGTATCGGGGACTGATTTATTGTGTCGCTTCTAGACGTGATAAATTGATTGCCGAACACGCTCCCCATTGACTCCGGAACTCCATCTCCACAAGAGGAGTAAGCAGAGTCAATGGGGGAGCCACCACAGTTGACTCACTGCAGTGAAGATGGCCAGGTAATTCGAACTAAGATACTTTGACTAGCTGAAGTTGCTTATCTTAGTTCGAACCCCTCCACCCAGTGTAGCCCAGGCGTAAGATTTGCTGTTGCCTCAAACGCTCCTTCCATTCAAACTCATTTAGTAGAATACTGGCAGAAAGGAGACACACAGAGAGGCATAAACGCAGATAAAGTCATTTAATAATACTTATAGTTTTTGACTATTGCCAGCTGGATCTATGGATTTTGGCTCAAAAAACTATTGACCATTTAGTACTAATTTAGGTAGGGCCAGCTTTTACATGGGTCATATGACCTCTGTCTCATGTGACCAGTGTTCACATGGTTTCTTTGGGCTTACATACAATGCAAACTGGGCTGATCGTGACTGATTCCCAGCAAGCCAGAAAAGTAAGTATTTTCAGATACTTGCTTTAAAAAAGATTTGTTTTATTTTGTTTTGTTTATATAGTGCCTTGCTGTACTTTTTCCTTCGCACCTTGCAAGTGAGCTTTGGATGAAATTACAGCAAAATTATAAATCAAATGCCAGGCTGGTTTGAAAAGAGGTCTTTTATTTGACAAAGACTGAGAAAATTCAAAGGCATAAACTGCTAGGGTAGTAACTTGGTGTAACTGTAAAAGTAGCTGCATTTTATTTAACAATAAGCATTCCTTTCAGCAATTGACATGATACCTAATGAGAAATGAGCTATCTTCATTGTCAAATTTCCCACCAGTTCACATGTCAAGTCCTTCATACAACTGCAAGTTATATCCAGTGACTATCACTGACTCGCTGTCATTTTGATTGTATCAGCTCCTTTTGATCTGACTGCGCTACAGTAACATTGAAAAGAGAAGGTACAATATACACCATGCAGGATAAGTTGGCAATACATTTCATTTATTCGGCATCTTCTTACTATTAAGGTTGTCCTTAATAAAGACCCTTTTTTTTCAGTTGTTGATAACTTTGCAAAACTTCAACGATTTGGGCTAAAAATCTCCATGCCGAGTGTTTGCTATGAACTTTGTAAATAAACAAGATTGCATCAAAGGTACCTGACTCCATCATCTGTTTCTCTTTCTGACTGGAACAATCTGCAGGCCTCTAACTTTTTGGCTACTTGCTTGGCCCAAAAGGGGGTAATACAAGTACAACTGGCTGCTTTGTTAATGTCAACCATAACTCGTCAACAAACCCACGCAATCTGTAGCCTAACAACTTGTACCTTCCCCATATGTCCACAAAGAAAGGTGGGGTTTGCTTGGAGTATATCCAGAAGGTTAATATTAATTAAAATAGCAAAAGTGAGTTGAATGGGCAGTATGTAGATCACAAAATTCCACAGTTTAGGAGAAGCTAAAAGCAGCAGAGAGCTATGCTCTTCCTGTAAAATGAGTGTGTATTCAGTGTGGCAGGTATTTGATACCCAGTATTCCAATTTCAAGCAGTGCTGGTTGATTGGGACTGGGTCATAGGCATGTAGTATCTTTTCTGTTCCCCGATTGGCTGAGTGTAATTTAAAAACAGTGAGCTTGTGATTCACAAATAAATCCTAGACCCTATCACTGTTGCCCCTGTTACATTACTCTACTATATCATATTTAGACTGAAACTTTCCTGTGGACCATACAGTTCACTAGAGATTGGGATATAAGGAGGAAGATTATTCAAACAGTTTTGCAAATTCTGAATTGCTTTTGGATTCAGTCTTGCCAATCCCACTTGTTTGTTTCTCCAAGAGCATTCCTGTGGATGGGTTTAGTGTGCATGAATGTTAGGGAATGGCTTTTCTTAGTGTGTGAATATTGTATTGACTTGCAAGTGTGAATGTGGACATGGGTTATTTGTGCTGTAAGTGCTCACCTCCTACTACTAACGTTTGCCACCTTCCAAAGGAGCAGAAGTAGTACCATGTTAGTTAGATGACAGCCACACGCTGTACATGGAAAATAGTTGAAGCGGATAAGTTGCTAACAGCACAGAAATGGAAATATCTGCATGAAATGTCTGAACAATTTCAAATAGCAAACAGATGAATAAGAGCCAATATCTGTGAATGATCTATGAACAATAATATGAGTAAATTCATTAGCTAAATGGTTGCATACAAATGTTTGATCCATTGTGCTCTTCAGTAAAATGCTGAAGAGAGGATTCAATGATTTGATTAGGGAGCAAGGAAACTAGAGTGGCCGTATGCTGGCCTGGAGTCATAGATATCAAAAAGGTGCAAAGAAACATAGTTTCACTAGGTCAGATTCCACGTTCAGTTACAAACCCAGTGAGGTTGCCCTTGAGAAGTTGGGGAGAGACTCTGTATGACTAGCTTCTGTGGATTTCTTATATTTGATCAGTGAAGTTCTCAGCACTGCCAGTGAGGTGATTTAAAGCAATTGCAGAAAATAATAAAAGATACCAATTCTGAACAACATTCAGTAGATGCAGTTAAAGATCTAATGAAACTTGGATCTATAACTTGAGTAGACTGCCCCCACTTCCCAAAAAATCACCTTGCTGAAGCCGGATGGGTGCCTTATACAGCTGTGATGCACTCAAAACCCTGGTTTTAAAATCCAAAATCAACCTTTGAAAGAAGCTCTTGAATACACTAAATTGCTACAATTGGTGCAGTTGGTCATTTCAAATAGTGATACAATTTAGCCAAAGGATTTAGAGACAAAGATAACCACTAAACGTATTTTCTGTTTGGCGTGGGAGGAAGGCATCTCACTCTTTAAAGCTATGGTATGATGGGGGCTTAACTGGATCTTGCAGACAGATTCTGAGGGTACAGCTACACTACAAAGAACACCCACGGCTGGCTCATACCAGCTGTCTTGGACTCATACGGCTTGAGATATGGGGCTATAAAATTGCAGTGTAGATGTTTAGGCTCAGGCTGGAGCCTTGGCTCTGGGATCCTTGGGTTCTGGTTCCGGTCTCAGCTGGAACATCTACACCTTCAGTTTTATAGCCCCCAGTCCAAGCTCCACAAGCGCATCAACTGACACAGGCCAGCTATGGGTGTTCTGTTGCAGCGTAGACATACCCTGAGGCTTTCAGCATCCAGTTTTATCCAAACTGACCCCAACCAATTTTAGACAATGGTTCTTTTCAGTAGTTTACAGTTCTTTTGTTGTTGCCTTTTCCCGAAGTGCCTGTTGGTGACAGCAAAATGTTTTTTAAAGAGCCAGGGACATAGTGAATCAGACATCTTTGATTTGGGAGCTCCAAAGCTGTGACTTCCACAGTAGTGTCAACTTTATTTTCAATTCTGATTTGCTGATTATTTTTCTATTCATTAAGCTGTGTGTTAGAGATGAAGCTATACGTTTGGTGACCATTACTGGGTATAAAGGTCCCACTGACTACATGGGTCTGGATTATTAGTTGAGTTCTTACTTAAACTCCTTGAGGGAGCGGTGGACCCATTTCCACCAAGATGCTTTTATTAGAAGTTTCACAGAAATCCAGTTGTACACGAGAGATGTGGCTGGTTCCCATAAGCTCTAGCTGTGTGTGAGACACCGAAGGGGTAAGATGGAATCGGTCTCCTCTCACGTCTTTATGATGATGGAGAAGGACATACTGGTTCTAATGGGATTGGATATCTGCCTCTTTTTACATATCTCAAAGAGGTGGAATTATAGAACACAGCTCCTTGCCTTTAACCACCTTGATCTTCACATGAGAATTTGGCAACTGAGTAGCTGCTAATGATCTTCTGTCTCCACCAGATAAAATGTCACAGCTTTTCTGACCTGATTTCAATTTCTTATTGCTTTCTTCTGGAAAGCTCAAGGGTAGCTGATCCCTTCTAGCTGTCTGGGTACATTAACTGATTGCCTGTCACAGAGAGAACCTGGGCTTCTGTTTCAAAGTGGAGTGTACCTAAAACCCAGGATATAGGCTTACAAATCAGTTTTTCTTATTCATTTTTATTGAATTTACAAAAGTATTATGAGTATCATAAAATATAGCCAGTTATTGTTCATATTTATCATGCACTGTTAGCCGCTACGACATATGTACTAGTTCCCATTTTCCAGCCAAACCCACCTCTTCAAGAAAACAATGAAATTGAGAGAAAGCAAAACATACCTTGATAACAGGGTTTCCAACTTTCTAATCACCCAAAGCCAAACACCGTAACCCCTCCCCTTTCCTGAGCCCCACCCCTTTCCTGAGGTCCCACCTCTCGCTCACCACATTCCCCCTCCCTCAGTGGCTCGCTCTCCTCCACTCTCACTTTCACTGGGCTGGGGTAGGGGATTGGGGTGTGGGAGGGGTTGAGGGCTCCGTCTGGGGGTGTGGGTTCTTGGGTGGGACTGGGGATGAGAGTTCAGGGTGTGGCAGGGGACTACAGGTTGAGGCATGGGTTTGGGGTGCAGGAGGGGGCTCCAAGTTTGCAGGGGGGCTCAGAGCTGGGGAAGGGGTTTGGGGTGTGGGCTTACTTTTAAGCGGCGCCCGATCAGTGGTGCAGTGGGACTAAGGCAGGCTCTCTGCCTGTCCTGGCACGGCTCTGTGCCCTGGAAGCGGCCATCAGATCCGTCTCTTAGGCAGGGGAGGGGGAAAGAGGCACTGCACACTGCTTTCCCCTGCAAACACCACCACCCCTCAGGTCCCATTGGCCGTGGCTCTCAGCCAATGGGAGCGTGGAGCCGGTGCTCAGCGTCGGGCAGTGTGTGGAGCCTCATGGTCTCCCTGCCTAGGAGCTTTTGGGGCACAGTGCCGTGCTAGGACAGGTAGGGACTAGCCTGCCTTACACCCACGGCACTGGCAACCGGACTTTAGCGGCCCGGTTGTCGATTCTGACCTAGAACCATCAGGGTCCTTTTTTGACTGGGCATTCTGGTTAAACACTGGACACCTGGCAACCTACCTGATAATATTTTCTTGCTTCTCAACCTTTTTTTTTTTTTTGACCTGCCAGTTTATCTTTATACTGAACAATTTGCAGGAACAAAAACGTTGCAGAAAGCAACCCAGTGTCATCAAAAGGTTCAGATCTGTCTCATATGCTATAGATCAACTTTTTTGCATTTGACAGTGATGCTACCCATTCTGACCTTGAAGGCTTCTAGTGAGTGAGAATTATTTGTGGTGTCTATCAAGATTTTGTTAATAGAGAAGAAACTAAATAGACTAGAAGACATGGATTTTATTTTGTGTGTGTGTGTGTATATATATGTGTGTGTATAATGTTTAATATATGTTTATATTTCTGTAATATGTAATTTATAAAATATACATATAGGGTAAAATCCTAGCTTCCGTTTAAGTCAATGGCAAAAATTCCTTTGGCTTCAGTGGAGTCAGGATTTTACCCATAATGACCATAATCACAGGGTCTTTCTGCCAGGGTCTAGATGCGATTTCTAGTTCACAATTTTTTTTCTGTATTTCATCCAAACTTAAAAATTAACTCTGCTTCTTTTCAACCCCCTTTGCATTTTCCTTTCGGAGACTGAGTTCTACATCACTGCCTGAATGTTCTCAAAGTGAATTTCATCTCAGTTAGGAAGTGGTGTCTTTTGTATGGGTTGGGGCATTGCTTGAAACAGTGTGATGATGGGAGTCCCAAAACCCTTGGCTTGATCCCTAGCAAAAATGTAGTTGAGTCAGGCAGTGATCTGCCCACAGCTTTGACTAAGGCTGCACACAGTTACCTAGTGTGAATACCATGAGAAAGTATGAAATTTAAAACTCTGCAACCAGAAAACAAATTTTACATGAGTCTGATTTTTTTAGGGAAGATGCTTTCAGGAAGACTAAATTCAGATCTCCTGTATTGCAGTCCAGAGCATTAGTCACAAGCCTGTCCTTACTCTCTGGCTTGTTTCCAGTGCAACGTTTTGCAGACTGTTAGCTGGCAATAAAAAGCAACTGTTGGAATGTTTAAAAAGAAAAATAATCAAGAAAAATGCAGGGGTGTGTTAAAAATGACACAGTTTTCTCACATTTCTGTTTTGTCTTTTAAAATAATAATAAGCTAAATGTCTTAGACACCATCTCATTGTGCAGGCATCCCAAACTCAAATGTAATATGTACACTCATAGTTTAATTTAGAAATGGCGCTTTGCACTGCAGATATTTAAAATGCAACAAAGCTTTCACAACTCCCATCCCAATTTAAAATGACACAATTGTAAATAATCCCCTTGTTTTTAAAAAAAGAAAAGATGGAAATTCAGGGAAAATTATAAATGAAATGCATATGAAGGCAAGGGTCTGGTGGGGCAGGTAAGAGGCAGCGCAGTATTGATACTTAGTCCTGCCATGAGTGCCGGGGACTAGAAGACCTCTCAAGGTCCCTTCCAGTCCTGTGAGTCTATGATTCTATTATTCTCAGTTTGGGACCCATGCCAGGTGGATAGTTCACATAGCCTCTGCAGCGAAGGCTGAACGGAGTTCTTAAGACAGTGTGTTCCTCCAGAAGACACAAAAGAGCAGCCTTCATGGACACTGTGGGGCACTATGATACAAGACGTTTGAATAAAAGAGACAAACAAACAAAGGCTTCAGTGGACTTAGAAATGTAATAGAAGGAGGATGAGACATAAATAACGAAAGCATGGAAAATTGTAATCAAAGATTCTTATACCTAAAATGGGAGATTCCCTCTTCTCAGGTGGCACCATTCTGCCTACGTATCTGAAGACTCTTAAATATGTTATTCTCTGTGGTATGGTGACCATTCTCTTTCACCCCATTAGACTGTCATTTTCATCTCTTTGGAAAATCTCAGCCCTAGTGCTTTATGGAGATTCCCCATTTGAAAGGTCCTGATCTCTCATTTAATGAAGTGGCAGAACACCCATTTACTTGAGTGATGCAGAATCAGGATCAAAATGGCACTCTCTCCCAACACAAAAGAAGCTTTTGAAGTATTCTCACTGTAACCTCTGTATGAATCTAATTTTCCACCTTAGCCAAAGAGAGAGCAGAGATAATTATGAGTTTCACTGTGGGATACAATATACTTTATGGGAATACGCCATCAGTCAAATGTTTGAATCACATGGTGATTTTTTGACAAGAGTAGCCACTTGCTTTTGAAAAAAATCAAGGCAGAACATTTTCAATTCGGTCTTTGTGCTATCATTTCTTGGGAGCTAACACTTAATGATTCAGTAGAGAGAGAGGAAATATATATGATGCAAATTTGTTAAATATTCAGCATCTTCTATTAACCAAATCTAAATCTACAAGCTAGAAAGCTGGTGAATGATAATACCCCATTCAATGACCTTTTATATTTATTCTCTAGAAACCATACTTTACACTTAATAGCCACACTCTCTCATTATCATTTATTCTGACCTAAAAGACTAATTTTGCAGTCTGCAGGGGAAAACGTTTCCTTCTAATTAGTTCTCCTTGGGTGTAGTCCAAGAGCAGTGACAAATTTCACCTTGTTTAAGATACCTCTTGGTAACAGTTTAAGCAATCTGAGAGAGCGTGTATAATTTTTAACATGCATATTTGTTCTCCTGGGTTTGCACCATTATTTTGTCCAATCATTTTTTATTCCTCTCCCCTCCAGTAGTTGTGACCTGGAGAACAAACAGCTAGCTTTTCTTCCCTTTTCTCTTGGAAGAGTTTGATTTGTAACATAATGAAACATACAGGTATAGTAGCAAAGTCCTTAGGAAAACATACTCCAGTATTATTTATATTGTCACGGGTGGTTTTGGGTACATATCATCAGTCTCTCCCACCCTCATCGAAAGCAACGATAGATAATCATTTCACACCTTTTTTCCTGGATTACCCATGCACACACCATAGCACTGCAAGCATGGAGCCCGTTCAGCTCACTGCTGCTGTTGTGAGCGTTGTAAACACCTTGCACATTATCCTGCAGTATGTGCAGAACCTGGCAAGGAGGAGACACCAGCATGATCATGATAGTGATGAGGACGTGGACACAGACTTCCCTTAAAGCATGGGATGTGGCAATTGGGACATCATGGCAGCAATGAGGGTGGTTCATACAGTGGAATGCTGATTCTGGGCCTGGCAAACAAGCACAGACAGGTGGGACTGCATAATATTCCTGATATAGGATGATTCCCAGTGGCAGCGAAATTTTCACATGTGTAAGGCCACTTTTCTGGAACTTTGAGTTGATTTCCTCTGCCCAGAAGCGCAAAAATACCAAGATGAGAGCAGCCCTGACAGTTGAGAAGCGAGTGGCGATAGCCCTGTGGAAGCTTGCAAAGCCTGAATGCTGCCGGTCAGTCAGGAATCAATTTGGAGTGGGCAAATCTACTGTAGGAGCTGCTGTGATTCAAGTAGCCAATGCAATCACTAACCTTCTGCTATCAAGGGTAGTGACTCTGGGAAATGTGCAGATCATAGTGGACAGCTTTGCTGCGATGGAATTCCCTAACTGTGGTGGGGCAATAGATGGAATGCATATCCCTATCTTGGCACCAGAACACCTTGGCAGCTAGTACGTAAACCACAAGAGGTACTTCTCAATGGTGCTGCACGCACTAGTGGATCACAAGGGACGTTTCACTGAAATCAACGTGGGATGGCTGGGAATGGTGAATGACACTCACATCTTCAGGAACTCTGGTATGTTTGAACAGCTGCAGGAAGAGATTTACTTCCCAGACCAGAAAATTACTGTTGGGGATGCTGAAATGTCAAGAGTTATCCTTGGAGACCCAGCCTACCCCTTGCTCCGATGGCTCATGAAGCCATACACAGGCACCCTGGACAATAAGGAGCAGTTCAACTCTAGGCTGAGCAAGTGCTGAATGGTGATAGAATGTGCATTTGGATGTTTAAAAGCTCACTTGTGCTGTTTGCTGACTAGGTTAGACCTCAGTGAAACCAATATTCCCATTGTTATTGCTGCTTGCTGTGTGCTCCATAATATCTGTGAGAGTATGGGGGAGATGTTTATGTCAGGGTAGGAGATGGAGGCAAATTGCTTAGCAGCCAATTTTGTGCAGCCAGACACCAGGGCGATTAGAAGAACACAGCTGGGTGCACTGCGCATCAGAGAAGCTTTGAAAACCAGTTTCATGACTGGCCAGGCTACAGTGTGGTAGTTGTGTGCATTTCTCCTTGGTGCAAACCTGCCCCCTTGGTTGACTCTAATTCCCGGTAAGCCAACCACCTGCCCCCTTTCTATCACAGCTTGCAAAGGAAATAAAATCAATATTGTTTTAAAATCATGCATTCTTTATTAATCGATTTTTTAAAAAGGGAGATAATTGAAAAGGTAACCCGACTGGGGAGGAGGGAAGGACAAGGTCACATTGCACACTACAAATCAGAACTTATTGAATGCCAGCCTTCTATTGCTTGGGCCATCCTCTGCAGTAGAGTTGCTGGGTGCCCGGAGCTTCCCCCTGCTATGTTCTTGGTCATCTGGGTGAGCACGATGTGGAACTTGGGGAGGAGGGCAAGCGGTTATACAGGGGTTGCAGCAGCGGTCTGTTCTCCTGCTGCCTTTCCTGCAGCTCTGCCAGACGCCCAGGCATGTCCGTTTGCTCCACCACCAGGCTCAGCATTGCATCCTGACCAAACAGGAAATGAAATTCAAAAGTTCCCCAGGGCTTTTCCTGTGTATCTGGCTAGTGCATCTGAGTTGAAAGTGCTGGCCAGAACGGTCACAATTGACCACTCTGGAATAGCTCCAGGAGGCCAATACCATCAAATTGTGTCTACACTACCCTAAATTTGACCCAGCATGGTCAGTTTTAGTGCTAATCCCCTCATATCAGAGAAGTCGATTTTAAGAGCCCTTTAAGTAGACAAAATGGGGTTGGTTGTGTGAACCCATTTGAGTATAAAATCAGCCTAATGCAGCTAATTTCGACCTAACCACATTCAACCAGGGCTAAGTAAAAACAATCCACAGAAAATGCTAAAACATAAGATTATATATAGAACTAAAGATCAAAGAGCATAACAGGGATCTTAGGGTGTATCCAAAAACTATGTACACTTTAGGTGAATCAAATATTTTGTTTTTAGTTGAAGGGCATCAATGTCTTTTTAGTAGTGTATAATTCTTAACAAACATCAGACTCTGGAAGAGAAAGACTTTTGTAATAATATTTTCAGAAGTAGATCATAAAGTCTAGTTTGCTCAGATCTAGGGCAAAGAATCCACAAACACAAACCCCTAGAGAGGGAAAAAAACCCATATATTGGTTTACAGACAATAGATCAACAAACAAATGGACAGAAGTCTTCTATTACTTTTGTTGTTTGAATTCAATCCCTTCCTATAGAAATTGATACATTAAATTAATGTATGTCATTTCAGATAAGATGTATTAGTGTATAGGAATTGACAGTGTCGGCATGGGAATCCATTACACACTTATCTCAGTTTTAAAGCCAGGAGAACAGTGTCTGCATAGATTTTTTTTAAAAATATACTATTAGTTATTCATAAAGTACTGCTAGGTTTTTCTGTTCATGCTAGGATAAAATCCACAAATTATCATCACTTTGTTTTACAAAATAAAAAAATTAAAAAAATGGTACTTTGCCCACGCAACATTTTTTCCCACATTTATGAATATATCTGAAGGGTGTTTACATCAATTTTACATTTGAAAGGCATGATCCCCCCCGCTTTCCCTTTGATAGTCTGATGTTCCATGTGAAAAATTCATGCTGTGTTTTTTCAAAGCAAAATTGTAGCCTGTCTGACCTTTCTTAACATCAGCTTTTAAATACTGTAGGTGTTTTCAAAAGGAATCCTACATAATACCAACAGACTAGTCTATTTAACTGTCAGTAGGTATGAATGGATTCTTTATAGCAAATAATTTACTGAAAAATGTACCTTGTTTTTACTTAAGGTATATTTCCATTTAATTTCATTTATTCAATGAATCTTTCTTTGCAAATTAACATTTTCCTCTCTAGATTTTGCACAATCCATTTGCTGCAAGAATATCTAGCTGTGGTTAGCTGTGACTGGTTGTAAGTTGAATAATATAATTTCTCCTCCCATACCGGAGGAGCATAACTCTTATAAACAGGAAGGCCCAAAGAAGCAACTGGTGTTCTCAGTCAGAGTGCATTGGGGAGTAATGTCAAATAATCCAGATGAGGCCATTTTAGAATGTTTTAAACCTTTTCCCTCCTGAACATCACCCCTTGTGAAGAAGACACCACTCCCACCCCCAAGCAATGCAAGTTATGATGACTTAAGTGTTGTCCATACCACCAACATAGCTTTCGCCTCTGGCAGAGACAGAGTAATTGTGCTAAGTGGAGAGCACTCTCCTGTCGGCATGGTGCGTCTTCACCAGATGCTACAGCAGCAGTAGACTTGCCCTCAGTGTTTGTACAGGGCCTAGAACAATTTGGACCCAATCTAGTGCTTCCATAATGTAAAAATAATTTAGCAGCAATGGAAGGCCAGGAGAATACACTGAGGGTTAGAATTCTGTCATGTCAGTATTACTGGAACTGAATTAAGAAAAAGTAAATTGATTGAGATGGAGGCACCTTTCTCGCTGTCGAGCTGTTGTATGCAGAGATTTTGTCCCTGGTAGTCATTTCACATTCAGAAGCTCTTCTGGCTACTGGTTCATCACTTCAACTCCCTGGCTGGCACCTCTAATGTGCCTTGAGACTGGCACATTTACTTTGTGGCATGGTGATATTTAGCCTCCCCCCATCTATTTTCCCCAGATTTCATTGGATGTAGGAGACACAGATCATATTGTTACCTGGGGACACCACTACCCACATTGGGCAGGCGCCCCTTTCTCAGGCTAAACAGGCTCGGATAGCTGGAGGAGGTTGCAATGTCTTTATTCAATGCGACGTCGCATGACGCAGCCCTGTGCTTCTCAGCCAAAAGCAGGGTGCGCCCCGATCAATGGCCGGGTCGTTCTTTTTATAGCTTGATTACATTTCTGGGCGTCAACATTCCGCCACGTACTTATTCGCACAAGGATACAAAGTAAAAAAGTTTTAAAATGTCCACATGCGTACTGAGCATGCTAGCTTGAAAAAACCCCTCTTGCAAAATGTTATGCAAAGCCAAATACAGAAGCTCAAGCAGACAGTTGAAAAACCCCTCTTGCAAAATGTTGCAAAGCCAAAATACAGAAGCAGACAGGCTCAATCAGTGCTACTTCGAATTGCAGGTATTGAATCAGTCATATTACATTTCATATTACATTAATCAGTCATATTACATTTCATATTACAATATCCTCGCATCTAGTTTTGTTTTGCTGTAGTAAATATTAATGAAAATGATGGCTGGAAGCAGCACAGCTGTTAAGACTGGCCTCTGAGACTTGGCAAGAACATAAAATTCCCGAGCCGAGCTCTATTGAAATAAATAGATTCCTACTTCCAACAACTTGCTTGTAATATTTAATGTGTACCTCTTTCTAAAGGTCATCCAACTTGAGCTTTCATGCTAGACACAACTTGTGACTTTGTTAAAGAAAAAATAGATAAAGTTTCTTTTTAGCCAAAGCTTATACATTTACTAGTTTACTAGAACAGAGCCTCAATATTGTACGTGTTCTAGAGCTAAGGCTTACAACCTAGGTACTTCCATGTTTTTCACTTCAGGGAGAAATACCAAAGCCTCACTCAGCCACAACTCCCCTTGACTTCAGTGGGAGTTTGTAATCTAATGAGGATTTTATAAACCAAGCAGCATCTTGTGCCATTTCCAGAACTTTATAGTTCTAGCACAGGTTGCACGTATTGCAAGAATCAAAGCGCTAATATGCATGAGCATGAACAAGTTAAAGTTTATTTTCAATTTTGGATGAAATTTAAAGTCAGATTTTATTTGATCTTTCCAGTGGCTCTCTCCTTAATGATGCTCATGTCAAATGTTGCTTATCCAACAGAAATAAAAAAACCAAAAAGCTGAATGAAGGTTAGGGAAAGAAATACCAGATAATCATATAGTTTAAAGAAATAAAAAGTTACCAACTTGAAATGAGAGCGAGCGAATCACCCATTAAAATAACGCAGCCGCATTTTACAATATGCTTTATATTTGTAAGTAGATTGGAAGAAAAAAGGCTGGTGTTGGGGAATTCCTGTTCCAAACAATGAGCTGAGCAGATGAAACTGTATGGCACTGAAAACATTAGAATGCTTAGTATCTGCTACAGTCTGTGATACAGTAATAAACAAGATACTGAATGTACTATATGTAGTACACTGACGTCTTTGCTTTAGGAGAGTTCATTCATGGTTCATTTTTTGAACTAGTTATCTTTTAGCTGTCAACCTTGAATATTGTCAAGGGAGCACGAGAATATGTTACTACCAAAAGCAATCATGCAGTTCCCATCTCACTTGATCTCTAGCATCTTGTTGTCAATGCACATTCCTGGCAGACGACGTCACTGCCATGGAACAAGTATAATCATTCCTGTTTGCTTTTCTGGATGTTGTGGTGATAAACCTCTCCTCCTTTGGGGGTAAATGATCAAATAGATCTGCAGATTTTTAGATAAGATTTACGCTGGAAGTCATGTGGCTTCCCATGCAGCCTTATGTTCATGTTAAAGATTAATTTCCTATGAATGAAATGCAAAGTAAATGACAAATTCTACATGGCAGTGCCAGCCAATTTACTTTAAACTAATTAGTGGGCATAAATAGTCAGTATACTGCTTCTAGGGTGACCAGACAGCAAATGTGAAAAATCGGGACGGAGGTGCAGGGCGGGGGTGGGGAGGGGTGTAATAGGAGCCTATATAAGAAAAAGACCCCAAAATCGAGACTGTCCCTATAAAATCAGGCAGGCTATTATAATGGGACTAGCAGTTTTTGTGTGTAAAATAACAAAAGATAACAGATCAATGGTAGATGATCTTTGCATTATATTTTGCCTAATGAATGAATCGGCATATTTCTTCCAACTAGTGGTTGCTAATATTAGTAACTAATTTATGCATCATCTTCTCCATTAACATGCGTGTTTAGTTTATTGAGAGAACAGTAATGCAATGGAAATGATGGCTGCCTATGCACCAATTTTCTTCAAACGCATTTGCATTTCATAGTATTTAAATCTAAGTGTAATCTAATATAGAAACCTTTTGGTTTAAAATTAGTTGCTTGACAATGACATATATCAGGTCAACAAGAATAGCCAGCATCTATAAAAGCTCCTCTGTGTCATTCCCAAAGTCCATTAGGGTTACCAGGCCTCAAATTTTTGACTGGAAAGTCCAGTTGAAAAGGAGACTTAATGGGTCGGGTCAGATCTACTGATGGGATACCCAAAGTCCAGTTACTGTGGGTGGGGGATGCAGGGAGGCACCAGGTCATCACCTTCTTCCTACGTTGTGTGTCTGCAGCTCCCAGCCCCAGCTCCGCAGGCATGTCCTGCCCAACCCGGGAATGGGGGAGGGAAAAGCAGTGGACGACAGGGGGAGGGGAGAAGAGGAGAAAAGGGGGAGTGAGGACCGTGGGGGCAAGAAGCTTGGCCACACCAAGACTTCCCAGTGGAAAGCCCAGTTACTGGCCGTTGTCTCCTCATGACGTTTGGTTATGAGGCTTGGTGGCTTATGCCAGGAGATAGAACTTACTTTGAATCCTGCAGAAAGTGAGCTGGCTTGAGCCAGAGCCGATCACGAGATATGCAGGAGATAGATACAATGCGGGAAGGTATTTATTTTGGCTCAAAGGTGTAATGTGGGACCTGTGCGATTCTCCTATACCATCATGAGTTCATCAATCACCAGTACTAAAAAGGTACTAATTGAGGCAGCAGGATCTAGCCTCATACCTTGAACAGGTTGCAAAATCTGTAGCTGGAAGCTCCAGTCCAGTCTTTTGTTCTCTGAGTCAGCTACAGTGTCCCTGCATTTTATACAATAAGTACTTGAGCGTGCAGCTACTCCATTGACTCATGGCTCATTGAGTACTCTTGGAGCTCTGCATGTGGAGTGGCTGCAGGGCTGGATTGTAACTGAATTAAAAGGCTATAATTATTTCAAGGTGCTGCTAGCGATATCATTTTAAACACTAGACTGAAGCTTGAGTATTTTATGCAGCATCTCATTAAATGGTTCTCATTTACAACGAGATATAAAACAGTATTCTGTACAAATTGCGAAAACTTTTTCTGCAGAAATGGAATAAGAAAGCAAAATACTTGTAACTGCCAACCATTTTTTGTTTCTCATATTATCCCAGAGCATAACCATATTATTGAACATGCACAAATGAAAGGCAAAACATTGTGTAGAGGAATTGCCTTAGATGATGCCCAAATAATAGTTTAAATGAACATGGACAGATATTTGGGGAGGTCTTTAGCTGGTGTGATTTGGTGTAGATTTATTGGAACTGCATCTGTTTATACCAGCTGAGGGCCTGGATTTTATCCTCCTCTGACTCACTTTAGAAATCAATCTTACTTTTTCTTTTTTTGGTTCATCTTTGCTTTGTTGACAGTTTCAAACTCTCTTGCCACTATCTGCCAGTATTGAAAGGGTAAGAAGATTAGAAAAAAATGTTTTCCCCTCGGGCTTTCATTTTTCCATAGTCACCAGTAGTGGCTCCAGTCCTCTCTTAATGCAAGGCTATCACCTGTTTTCTCCTTTACATTTATTAAATATGTCTTTGTTTAATAAAATAGTCTCATAAACTTGAGGTGGGAAGATGTTAGATCATTTTGTACTGCCAAACACACATTTCCTTCAGTATATTCTCATGCCAAAAATGTTAGTGAGTTACAGTTAAGGTTCCTTGAGTGAGTTTCCTATCAACACATTGATTAAAAATCCAGGAGATCATGTCATAGCAGAAGTAAAGTCTAGTCTAAACTCAATTCACATTGGTTACCACCCAAAGTCAAAAACCCAAATACACTTACAGATGCTTCTTCTCCACAACAAAATGCCTTTCCATTTCATACATACAATCACACAAAATGCACACAATCAGTTCCTCAAAATTTCACTGAAGGACACAACCTTAACTCTGAGTTCATCAAGAATAAGATATCTTACTGACAGACATACCTAGACCATACCAGTCAGTTCTTGCTCCTTAAAAAAAAATTGGTGTCAGAGATAAATTGAACTGGTCAAATTTGATTTTTTGTTGAAAATGAGGTCTGGTTGAAAATGATTTTTTTTTTTTTAAGAAAAATTAGTTTCTCCCCAAAATATCCAGGTTTTGCTTAAACATTTTAAAATTAGAAACTTTTTCAGTTGGGTTTTTCTATGATGACTCAAAACTTTTTCTGGGAAGGAAAATATCACTTCCTGACCAGCTTACAGGTAAGCTTATGTATTAAAATTTCTGAGGACAAACCAGCCAATTAGGTGCTTATGCTTTGCTTTGCTGCCTGTGCTGGGAGCCAGGTATGTTTAGAAGCAGAATTAAGTAATCGACTTCCTCAGTTATAAATGGAAACAGCAGGTCACATAGTGCTACACATTTTAATAATATTTCTTGTTAAAAATTACCTTATGTCTGAGATTTTTTTGTACACTGACATTTGAACTATGAGAAGCCCCCCCATCTGTTAACTAAAGGGACCGTCAGAAGAAATTAGACTACAAGTCTAAATTGTTTAATTCCTGTGTCTTAAAGTACTGGACAGATTGACTTGTACATTGCAGAAAATTAGCTCTCTAACTTCCCTAAGAGGAAGTGAGGTAAGTTTTATGCGAATACATGTGATTTTACTTAAATAACAAGATTTAATTCTCACTGAAACAGCAACTCCCAGGAGTAGCCTCACTGCAGAATCACTACTGAACTCCATCATTCCTGGTGTTTTTGTTCAGTTCAATTGCAAATGAAGTAAGTGCTGCTGCCCCCACCCTTGTTCATTAGAGCCTGTTCCACAGTCGTCTAGTCTTTGTGTTTATTTCCTGATCACCATTTTAGATTTCTTTTCCACAGTCTCACAACATTCTTTCTGGCTATACTTCCCCAAACTGGAAGGGCAGAAACCGCAATAGTCTCTCCAGGACAGATAGTTCACTTTCCTATATTATTTTTTTCAGATGGAATTTCAGTTTCCAGCTGAGCTAAGAATAAGAGATTGAAAGACAAACACTTGCTTCCCTGTTGTCGCTTTGAAAACATATTTTCTTTTGATTTATTTAAAAGTGTCATGGTAGTCTTAAACACCACACGGCTAAAGCTGAGAAATGGGAGAAATCTGCAGGGAAATGTGCACTCAAATATTTGTTAAATAGAATAACTATATTTAATTCATACATGGCTAGGTCCTCTTGGACTTCATTGGTAGTAGGAGCAGACCTCTTAGTTAGACTAAGGTCATTCATAAATGCTTTTTACATGCATTTGAAAACCTATAAAACCTAGTGAAGAAATAAAGAATGACGTAACAGGCTTTAATTGTAGGCATGATAAAATAAAGAGGGCAAAATGCTGAGGGGTTTTTCATCCTGGTTTTGTCAGACTTACAGAACCTGCCCCTGGTGACTGGCAATTTTCATGGCGCCTGTGGGATGTAGCTGTCATGGGAGATCCTGGTTCTGGAGGGACAGAGACAGTCTTTTGTAGACAGAACAGCCACCTGATTTCCCAGTCCTATTAAGCTCAACTCTGTTTTCAATAGGGAGCTAGTATAGAAGGCAGCATTGGGGGAAGGAGGGGTATGATGTATTCCCATTGTCCAAGGATAGACACAACCTGGGCAGTAGAAATACAAGCTTCCTCACCTTGACAACATGCTTTTGCTGTGAAATAGGCTAGTAATTTGAGTAATGACAACAACCAATCAGCACTCCTACACTGATATTTATTGTGAATGAACTCACAAAACTGAAGGCATGTGGTCCAGAAGGACCGGAAATATACAGTCTGTAACTGAGAGTTTCAATGAAATGACTTTGAATTTACATTAATGTAACTGCACAACTAAGAACTAGACTTGGGCTCTCGACACTAAGATGAGATCAAGATAACTTGGTGACAATTGGGGAATACATACAAGAGAGTCAGGGTGGTATATTTTTGTATATGTTCATATGGATCTGCTCTGGGAGCATCAAACTCATTTTGCAAAGACATCACATTTCTTTATTCTGTTCAGTTGTGACTTTCTGCATCATACTCTGGGAGAGAGCAGGGGACCATTGCTTTCCAAGAGAGAGCAGAGGAAACATAGATTAGTACCACTATGCTATAAACTGCATTCATATCCATAGTCTGATTCCTGTACTGGTATGAACCTGAGTTTGTTTCTTTATTTTGTGCTCTTATCAAAGCCACAATATATATATTTTATCCTGGTAAGCCTATTCTGATATTTAAAAGGGGGGGGGCGGAGAGGGAGTAATGATTATGTAAGCAACAATTTTGGCATGACTTCCGCCGACAATCTCAGAAAGTTGACATAAGTAGGCCACAATATTTTACAGAGATCAGCTAACAGAAAGCAACATTTCTTTTATGTGTATGATTAATATGGGCAGTAGAGGAAATATGTGCAATAAATCTGCTAATGGCTGACTCTTTGTATGTTTGCAGTTTCGTGAGTCACAGGCAACTTTTGAACAAAGAGTCCTGTGGCACCTTAAAGACTAACTAAAATTTTTTTAGAGCATAAGCTTTCATGGGCTAATACCCACTTCGTCGGATGCATGCAGTGGAAGTATCCAGGGGCAGGTATAAATAGGTAGGCAAAACCCAGGTGGGAGGTAACAAGGTCTTGAAAGTATTCTTTGAGTTGGAGACGGCGAAAGTAGGCTTCCAGATCACCGCAGAATAGTATGCAACAAACCTCGATGCCAACTCTGCCCACACATCTACACCAGCAACACCATCACAGGACCAAACCAGATCAGCCACACCATCACTGGTTCATTCACCTGCACATCTACCAATGTAATAGACGCCATTATGTGCCAGCAATGTCCCTCTGCTATGTACATCGGCCAAACTGGACAGTCTCTACGAAAAAGGATAAATGGACACAAATCAGATATCAGGAATGGCAATATTCAAAAACCTGTAGGAGAGCACTTCAACCTCACCGGACACACCATAAAAGATTTAAAGGTCAGCATTTTGCAGCAAAAAAAACTTCAAGTCCAGACTGCAAAGAGAGACTGCAGAGCTGCAATTCATTTGCAAATTTGACACAATCAGTTTGGGACTGAATAGAGATTTTGAATGGCTAGCTAACTACAAAAGCAGCTTCTCTTCTCTCGCTATTCACACCTCCAGTTCAGCTGCTAGAGGAACACCTCACCCTCCCTGATTAGAGATAACAAGCTGGTTCAGCCTCATTGGACTAACCTTGTTATCTCCCACCTGGTTCTTGCCTACCTATTTATACCTGCCCCTGGATACTTCCACTGCATGCATCCAAACAAGTGGGTATTAGCCCACGAAAGCTTATGCTCTAAAAAAATTTTAGTTAGTCTTTAAGGTGCCACAGGACTCTTTGTCACTTCTGCAATTCCAGACTAACACGGCTACCCCTCTGATTCTTGACAACTTTTGAACAGGAGCCATCTGCTAGCATAATACTTTTAATGATACATTTACTTAAATTCTTTTCACATGCCTTCCAGACTTCCTTTAGCAAAACAGATCAGAAGAGAGTATTTGACTTAGTTGTTTGACGTCTCTGTGATAAACTGTCTCTCTTGATTTGAGATGACAATAATGCTTGTCACTTAGCTCCTTCACTTCAGGGAATACTCCTACATTATCCTAGGTTTTCTTTCCCCTTTTTGAAACCTTTGTTATATTACTTAAACTATAAATGTTTGCCTTGCTCATGGGAATAGCTGCAATGATTTTTTTAATGGGATGTCAGTAAGGCAAGATGGGTTTTTTCTAGGGCCATCAAGCAATTAAAAAAATTAAGCACGATTAATCGCATGATTAAAAACAAATAATTACCATCAATCACACTTTTAATCGCACTGTTAAACAATAATAGAATACAATTTATTTAAATATTTTCAGATATTTTCTACATTTTCAAATATATTGATTTCAATTACAACACAGAATACCAAGTGTACAGTGCTCACTTTATATTATTTTTATTACAAATATTTGCACTGTAAAAAAACAAGAGAAATAGTATCTTTCAATTCCCCTAATAATGGTACTGTAGTGCAATATCTTATCATGAAAGCTGAAGTTACGAAAGTAGAATTATGTACAAAAAATAATTACACTCAAAAATAAAACAATGTAAAACTTTAGCGCCTATAAATTCACTCAGTCCTACTTCTTGGTTAGCCAATCATTCAAATAAGTTTGTTTACATTTTCAGGAGATAATGCTGCCCTCTTTTTATTACAGTGTCACCTGAAAGTAAGAACAGGTGTTCACATGACACTTTTGAAGTCTGTGAGAAGCAACAGAGGATCAGCCTAATTTTGATATCTAGAAGATACTGGAACAAGTTATTAAACAATCAGTTTGTAAGCACCTAAAGGATAATAAAATTATAATGAATAGCCGACATGGCTTTGTCAAGAAAAAATCATGGCAAACCAACTTAATTTCCTTCTTTGACAGGGTTGCTGGTCTAGTGGATGGGGGAAAACAGAAAACATGATCTATCTTGATTTTATTAACAGTCCTATATGACAGTCTCATAAGCAAACTAAGGAAATGTGGTCTAGATGAAATTACTATAAGGTGGGTGCAAAACTGGTTGAAAGAACATAGTTACCAGTGATTCGCTGTCAAACTGGGCGAGATGTATCTAGTGGGGTCAGTTCTGGGTCTAATACTGTGCAATATTTTCATTAATGATTTGGATAATGGAGAGGAGAGCATGCTTATAACATTTTCAGATGACACCAAGTGTGGAGGGGTTGCTAGCACTTCAGAGGACAGGATGAGAATTCAGAATGACTGGGACGAGATGAAAAATCGGTGTGAAATCAACAAGATGAAATTCAATAAAGATGAGCACGAAGTGCTTTGGATGAAAAAAATCAAACATGCAACTACAAAATGGGGAATAACTGGCCAGGTGGTAGTACCGCTGAAGAGGATCTAGGGGTTATAGTGGATCACAAATTGAATATGAGTCAAGGGAGATTTAGGTTAGATATTAGGAAAAAATGTTCTAACTATAAGGATAGGTAAGCAGTAAATAGACTACTAAGGGAGTTGTGGAATCCCCATCATTGGAGGATTTTAAGAGCAGGTTGGACAAACACCTGTCAGGTGTTGGTCTAGGTTAATTGGTCCTGTTTCAGTTTAGGGGGGCTGGATCTGATGATCTCTCCAGGTCCCATCTAGCCCTATATTTCTGTGCTTCTGTGAATAAAAAGGATGAGAGAAGGGTGAAAGCCATGGTTATAACAGCACTGAGTGAAGTAAATGGATTTTTGTAGGACAGTTTTGGACAGATTGTAAGGTGGGTGATAGGAAGGACTGAGTGCAACAATATATTTCTTAAACACTGTTATAAAGAGGGTGGCAGTATGTGGGCCAAACTTTGCACCTGCTTTATCCTTTACTGCACCTCTGACTTCAGAGCAGATGTGCATGGGATGTAAAACTACAGCAAAATACTATAGGTAGATAAACTGCATTGTATTTTTCATATATACTGAATGGTGGGATAGCTTGCATTGGGGTAGGACATATATTCCTACTGACTATGGACTAATAACATCTTTCCTTTGTTAGTAATTTGGTCCCTCCTTTTATATCTCATACTCAGTTGTGCACAAAGCAGTCTGCCTGTGAAGGGAATGGCACAGAGCCCTCACGATGAACAAGTCAAAGTCAGAGATTGTTTATAAAACTGGTCACTTGCCAGATTAGTTGTTAAGAATTTGGTTCCACTATCATTCCCCTCTAAAGCTTGCAGTGACTCAAATGTTCCAGTACACCTCATGTACAACAGGTGGTAACTGACAAAGATGATCACAAAGTTCTATTAGCAAGTTATGAAGCTAGTTTTAGATGAAAACAATGAACTGCAGCTGTGATCTCAGATACCAGCTTATCTTACAATTTTTTGCATTCATGAAAACGAGGGACTGAACATCCTGGAAAGAGCTGTGACACAGAACCCTGTAGGGTATCAGCAATGGAGCATGGGGCTGATAAATCAAGCCAGATGATGTGATCCTCCAATCTCTGTTAGGGATATACAGAAGCCAGGGGACAAAAGAAAAACATTGTGACTGTAACAAAGATAGGATTTAGATTGTCAAAGAAACATTGATTTATAGAACTTAGCTTCTTTGGTTTTATTCTAAATATAGGGCTTATGGAGGCTTATGAGCCAGGAAGAGAGCAAAACTTGTAGTACACTGTGTGTGGGTAGCAGGAGTGTAAGGATGACTTTGGTAGAAGTGTGTAGCTAGCACTGACAAGAACATTGCTGGGAAATGGAGTTTCTAAACTTTTGAATAGGTCTGGAACATGAGAGATTGACAGAGTTATAGTCCATATAGCAGTAAAAGGGAAAAGGTGAGATTTCTGCCAAAATCAGAAAACTGAATCTCATGAAAATATTTCAAGTGTGAAGATTTCTATCATATCTATCAACTCACCCTAGCTTGGTTTATAGCAGGGGTAGACAACTTATGGCACAGGTGCCAAAGGCGGCACACGAGCTTATTTTCAGTGTCACACTGCCTGGGTCCTGGCCACTGGTCCAGGGGGCTCTGCATTTTAATTTAATTTTAAATTAAGCTTCTTAAATATTTTTAAAAACCTTATTTACTTTACATACAACTATAGTTTATTTCTATAGTAAAGATGTATAGAAAGAGACCTTCAAAAACATTAATCTGTATTACTGGCATGCAAAACCTTAAATTAAAGTGAATATATGAAAACTTAGCACACCACTTTTGAAAGATTCCAACCCCTGATTTATAGAGAATGGCCTTTGTCTTGGGTGTACGTATACGCCTAAGCTGCCTGTATTATGCATAAGGATAAATGCAAAGTACACCTTTTAGGAAGGAACAATCAGTTGCACACACACAAAATGGGAAATGACTGCCTAGGAAGGAGTACTGCAGAAAGGGATCTGGAGTCATAGTGGACTACAAGCTAAATATGAGTCAACAGTGAAACACTTGCAAAAAACAGCAGACATCATTCTGGGATGTATTAGTAGGAGTGTTGTAAGCAAGGCATAAGAATTAAATCTTCCACTCTACTCCACACTGATTAGGCTTCAGTTGGAATGTGTCCAGTTCTGGGTGCCACATTTCAGGAAAGATGTGGATCAATTGGAGAAAGTCCAGAGAAGAGTAACAAAAATTATTAAAGGTCTAGAAAACATGACCTATGAAGGAAGATTGGAAAAATTGGGTTTGTTTAGTCTGGAAAAGAGAAGGCTGAGAGGGGACATAACAAATTTCAAGTACATAAAAAGGTTGTTAGAAAGAGGATGGAGAAGAATTGTTCTTCTTAACCTCGGAGGATAGGACAAGAAGCAATGGGCTTAAATTGAAGCAAGGGCAGTTTAGGTTGGAAATTAGGAAAAAATTCCTGTCAGGGGGGTTAAGCACTGGAATAAATTGTCTGAGGAGGTTGTGGAATCTCCATCATTGGAGATTTTTAAGACAAACACCTGTCAGGAATGGTCTAGGTAATACTTAGAGCTGCCATGAGTGCAGGGGATCTTTCAAGGTCCCTTCCAGTCCTGTGATTCTATAATTCATTAAGACAGTCGAAGTTGTGAGTTGGTTGGTTGTTTTGTTTTTAAGTTCTCATAAAGTGAAAGGCAGAAAATTTGTTAAATTGTTTTAACAACAAACTTTGGTTTTTAGATGCTTAATGCATTATGTACAGTGCGGGTGAATCCTTACCTTCCTCACTAATAAGCATTCAAGCAAACTCTCTAGGACCAACTCTCTAGTACCATGCACATTATCTTAGTCTTTTGATTAGAAATGTGCAAGGAACAGAGGATTTGACACTCCATGTTTAGACTGAAACTTTAGTAGACAGTGGCTAACACGAGGCGAAGGGCTGGGGAATAGGGACACACAGGAAGATTGGCAACTGTCTGTGTTTCCCTCCATAGCTATTCTTATCACTTCATAAATTACTGCATATTGACTAACATTCCCACTGATGCCTTCTCAGTAAGCTTAAAAAGTCATCCTCTTGCAAATACTCTGGATCACCCCTAAAATGAGAAGATTATGCCGGAAGAATTTTATCACAATCATTTTTAAAAGTATACCTTTTTTCCAAAGGGAAATTACAACAGTAATCCCTGACCTTGGCATTTTTAGGTCCTTTCTTGTAGCTTATTTAATAGCTTATTGATGGAGGGAAAATATTTTTCAAGTTAAATAAGTGAGCTGTAGCTAGTTTTCTATTTCCCTATGGGATAGGTAAAGTGAGTTTGGCAGATCACCAAATAAGCTGTAAAGTTAATTCCACCAACCTACAACTTTGAGTACTGAAGTTTAAATATGGTAATAAATTAGCTACATGACTGCAATTTAATATTGCTTTCGTCAACATATTTTAGCCTAAAAGCCCAGCGTCTTGTATGTCCCTGGGCGGGGTTTATCTGAAGACGTTTCAAATGATATGTAGGTAGTTAAGAATTTCTTTTTAAGACTGACTAGAAAATTGAGTAACATGGAAAAGATCTCCATCATTATCAGGCTTGTATTGCAATTCCACCTGGAAATATTGGCCTAAAATTCCATCTAATTCAGGCTCTTGAGGAATGTGAAATTATATTATTTCCATATCTTTTTTTGGCAGTTGTAGTCAAAATAATGACAGTTTTTGATGGAATGTTGGATTCTTAATAGGATTTAATCAGCTGCAGCTTTTCAGTAATGATTTCAGAGCAGTGTACGGCTATTGCTAAATTAGTGTTAGTTAAAAATAGTGAGAATGTTAGTGGTCTTTCAGAGTAAGGGCTTGTTTTCACTACCGGGGAGATTGACACTGCTGCAGTCAAAGCAGCTGGTGTCAATTTAGTGGGTCTAGTAAAGACCCGCTAAATCGATGGCAGAACTCTCTCATTTGACTCTGGTACTCCAGCTCCCCCAGAAGAATAAAGAAAGTTCGCCGGAGAATGTCTCCTATCAATGCAGTGCAATAAAGACACGAATATAAGTTGACCATGCTCAGGGTTAAGCTCATCGCCATATTTGGGGTCAGGAAGGAAATTTTCCTTCAGAGCAGATTGACAGACACCATGGAGGTTTTTCACCTTCCTCTGCAGTGTGGGGCACGGGTCACTTGCTGGAGGATTCTCTGCACCTTGAAGTCTTTAAACCATGATTTGAGGACTTCAGTAGCTCTGACATAGGTTTGAGGTTTATTACAGGAATGGGTAGGTGAAATTCTGTGACCTGCTTTGTACACGAAGTCAGACTAGATGATCATAGTGGACCCTTCTGACGTTAAAGTCTATGAGTCAGTGAGTCTGTGAGCTCCACTATTCACATAGCTGAAGTAGTGTAACTTAGATCATCTCACCCCAGTAATAAAGACAAAGCCCTAAGGCACCAACCCATGTTCAGAGTTAAGATTCTGCACTGATACACTGATGTAAATTCAGAGTTAATTCTTTAGAAGCCAATAATGTTTACTCTGGATTTATGTGGGTGTAACTAGGAGCAGAGTGAGGTCTTAGGCAGCTAGATCTTTAACGCACACCCTTTTGCCTGTGCATAACAATACATGGTTGTCCATTAGATATTCCTGCAACACTGACAATCTATAGTGCCTGTAGTTAGCTCCTGCAATAGTTAAGAATAAAATTCATTTTCCATTTGAAACCTTCATATTTCAGTTGCTCAGATCTTTCCTGAACAGTTTCCCTTTGGACAGTCTCAGCCTAAATGTGACATTTTCTTTTACATTTAAGAAAAATCAGTTGAGCTGTTTCTTATTCAAGCATGGGGGAAAATCCCCATATGTTTCAATCAGAACTTTTTTACATTCACATAATGTAATGGCAGCTGAAGGTAGAAACTTCTCACTTATTTTGTTGATCTCCGTAGGAGTTAACAAGCAGGGCCAGCTTAAATTGCACCTGGTAATAAATGGAGACAGAGTATTAATACAAAATTAAGTTTGAAATATCAATCACACAAAGTTCCAAAAAGGCAAGGTTGCTCTCACACAGTGACTCAGTCATATTCAGAATGTTTCACCACAAATGCAGGGCGTTTTGATTTGCCTATTCTGCCAAAAAGCAATTTTTGCCCAAGTGAATGAACACAACTAGATGCTGGTTTAGTTGCTGGCCAGGCTGGTGAGGTTAGTGAATCTCACCAATTTGGGTACAGTGTCCCTAAAACCTTTCTTATGAAATAGCCTGGATTTTATTGCTGCACAGTGTGGAAAACTGATCCCTTCTCTTTAGTAGTTAAAATAACTATCTGCAGAGTCTGCATTGACTTTTATAAATCACTCAGATTGCTATAAAACATACAAAGGTCTAGATTGTGGCTTTAATCCACAGCTTGGGATAAGGGATGGATTACATAGAGGCAGGTCCTACAATATTCACCTGGATACTGGTTTCTGGTGAAAGTTAGAGCAGTTTCAAGGCTGCTCTAAGTTATGGCTGGTTGTCCATAGCTAAGGATTCTGTGACTTTCTGGGCCCTCCATGACTTCTGCAGTGGCTGGCGTGGCTGGCCTTGGGCCACCCACACTGGGTGCTGCTGAGGCAGTCTCAGGCAACTGCACCCTCACACCTATCAGCAGCGGTGGTCTCCGGCCACCATGCCCCCACCCACATCAGCAGTGGCAGCCTCCAGCTGTTAAGCCCCCGTTCCCTCCCAGCAGCAGGGAGGGGTCCTGGGTCGTGCCCACCCTCTCCAGCAGCAGCAGTGGGGATCCCATGCCATGCACTGCTGCCCTCCTCCCCCGGAGCACCCATGGTGCACCCAGGACACTCCCTGCCCCGCACCACCCAAGATTTAGTCAGGGGTATATAGTGCAAGTCACGGACAGGTCATGGGGCCATGAATTTTTGTTTGCTCCCTGTGACCAGTCCATGACTTTTACTAAAAATACCCATGACTAAAACGTAGCCTTATCCATACCCCAGGCTCTGCACCAACAACTGAAGGTCTCTAAGGTACAGGAATGGCTACCAAAGACATGTCCTCTTCCTCTAGGATATGCCTCTATGCTCGGTGGCAAAGAACCGCCCAGGGATTCTCTCTGCAGAGGAGGCCCCGATGGGGTCAGATCTGCTAAGTTTTAAACAGCATTGTGCCACGGGAGTAGACCCCCAAAATTAGGCTCTTTGTACATGAGACAGGGATAAAATCTCTGGATGTGCTGTGGAAACAAAGACATTACCAGTTGCCACCTGTGCCCTTTGATGGGGGCACTGGGACAGTTACTAAAGTGCAGAAGAGAGGGAAGAATGTGACCCTGGCTTGCCCCTTAGGGAGATTAGTGCTGCTACAGCCCTAGCATACCCTCGTTCTTTCGTGCTTTGAGCACTGGGACCAGGACTCTGCCTGTGTTTCATGCCATTGTGTGAGAAGCAAGGTAAAGCTCATTATGTCCTTTCCATCCTCGCTCACCTTCACAGGGCTAAGCACAACCTCACCCAAGCACTGCGTTCTCTTTGTGTCTTTCACTCTGGCCGTCTCTGAGCTTCTAAAACTCACTGCAGACGCTGCAGCTCTTCAGCCCCCGCCTCCTGGTTACACTTCCCATTTGGATTTGCCATTTTAAGCAGAGGAGAAATTATGGACGTGGTTCGGCTCCAATAAAATCAACCACCGACACCCAATATGGGAGCAGGATTAGCCCCTTATGTCTGAAACAGTTCTATATCAAGCACGTGATCCCAAGGAAATCCAGCATTTTTCTCTAGTGCAGTTATATTATCACATGCAAATCAGCATGCACTTCCTCCAGCCAAAATGTTCCATATTTATGTTACTTACTCTGTCATATGTAAGCATATTTAAGGAATCGGGTGTTTTCTAACGCTAGCAAACCTCCTACTTCTACATTTAGCGTCTTATCTTAATCATAAACCATACGATATAAACATTGCACTTAGTCAACTTGCATTATTTTTTCTCATTCGTGCATGTTGAAAACAAATATATTAATTATCTCATTTTCTCCCTGACAACAAGGATTCTTTATCATTTTCCATTTTCCCTAGGGTTTTGATTTAATAGAAAATAGGGAATGTGTATGGAGGGGTTTAAACAAAGAAATGTCTAAATTCATAGATTATGTCTAAAGTCAGAGATATTTCCCAACTTACTTAAATGTAAGCCCCATTAAAATGGCTGGGATAGATTTACTAAAGGAGTATATTATTCAAAATAAAATCTTGTATGGGAAAAAGAATTATTTCACACTGCAAGAACAGAGGAGGGAGAAGTCATTCATCCTTAGATAATTTTACTTCAGGATTGAATATGTGTATAAAGAAGGGACGTGTAGCTAGGAATGAGGAATGATAAGCATTTAGAGAGAGAGAGGAGCACTAAGTTTTCATATTAGAGCTAAGGCTCTTTTAAACTAGGGTAAAGGCATTTACACAGGGAAAAAGACTAAAAGATTACTTCAGGAGGTTAAAAATGATTTCACATGTGAGGTGACTTTTATAGAAGAAATGTAGAATATAGCATCTTCTCTAAAAGTAACTAAAAAGGTTAGTAAGCAATGCTAACATTATTATGAACATTACAAGGGCTTAAATAATCGTGGATGTGATGAGGGAGAAAATAAAAGGGAGGAGAAAATCCATGGAAAGTGCAGACGTCACTCGATTTTGCAGAATCACTGTTTTTGTTTAATGACTAAAATATTTTACCTCTTTTGGTTTGGAAGATAACCTTCCTGTCATAAATCATAGAACTGCGGTCTGCTGGATTACATGTATCCTGAAAGACTGATACAAAGTACCAAGAACGCTTTTAAGCGTCTCTGTTCTTAATAAAGAGTTAGATTCAATGCCTGGTTTTGATAATGTAACTATTTAGAGATTGAATTAGTTTATTCAGGGAGGGGGAGAGGTAGGAAATCCCATTCTTGTCATTGAACTTAAAAATAAATTTTTGAGATCCTCATTCCGTGCTCTCCCGTTGACTCCTGTACTCCACCGTTGCAAGGAGTGCAGGCGGAGTTGACGGGGGAGCAGCAGCAGTTGACTCAGTGCCGTGAAGTCGATCTAGGTACGTCGACTTCAGCTACTCTATTCTTGTAGCTGAAGTTGCGTATCTTAGATCATTCCCCTCTCCCCAGCGTAGACCAGGGCTAAGGAGAATCTGCCTTAGCTAGCCAACACTATATTTTGCAACACTACTGTAAGCCTGTGACCAGAAAGAGACAGCTAGAAGTAATGCCCTGAACAGCCCATTGCTGGTATAAGTTTGCCAGGTGTTGGATTGGCTGATAAAACCGTATACGGTGCCTGTGGTTTTTCAGCAGTGAGGTTGCAAGTGAGAGTCAACACCAAAGTCAGAAGCTGCATTTTCTATCTTTGCTGTTGTGTTCTCTCGCCTTTTGCGTGAGTCTTATTTTGTCTGCTTGGGAAATGGGATCAAACTTTAACCACAGCTCCAGCCCATCTCAACTAGCTTTTTCGCTTTCCCCTGACAACAACAGTTATTTCCACTTTTCGTAACATCTCAAAGACTGTCAAACAAAGACTTTTTTTTCCTTCTAAAAATGCTGCAGCTAAAGGGAAAGGAAACTAGGGATTTTTTTAAAAGCCTTCTCCAATATTTTACATTTTAAATGCTTTCACTGTTTTTCTTTCTTTTCTGTATCTTTAATAGAAGGTTAAAAGACTTTTTAATGGTGTTTACCATGGTACTAACCAGACTGGGTTTACACAGTGGTTGGCTCTTTGGGCCCATATATTCCATCTACATTAATGCAACAGTGCCCTCAATTCCTAATAGGACAGAATCAGACCCTTCATGTCCTCTGATCGAATGGCAGCATAAGTCTGGAGGAGAGTATCCTTAATTCAGGATTCATGCTTGTATTTTTTTGCCCTTCCAGGACAGCATAATTCTCCATAAACACATGGGATTTATTTTTAAAATACACATTGTTTTCCACCACATTTGTACGTTGTCATTTCCCAACAACCAGACCTGCCAGGATTTGGGGTTTTTTTCTGTTATTTACTTAAAAAATAGATAGCTCGGTGGCTGTGTCAAACATTCTGCAGACATTTCTAAGAGTTTGAAAACAGTAAATGAGATTGGAATAAAAGATAGTCTGTGAAAATCTAAAAACCTATCTCCTGAAAGTTATCTGCCTCTACCGTGAAGGACAGCATTAGCTTTCCAGTAATAACCTCTTTCCAAAGGACAAGAAAGTAACATCCAAAAAAACAGATGAATTGTTAAAACTGATATTGTGAGGAGAGAGAAGTGTAACTATATTTCCATCAATAAACCATGGTGTTCTTCAAATGGGGAGTGATGAAAGTTGGAAGGAGTAGGAAAATAGGTGTTCTACTGAGATTTCAGATTAACAGTGTCACCTGATAGCATATGGGGAAAGTAAGATTTTTCTGCAAATCTTGTCTACAGCTGTCTGGGCAGACACTGTAAATGAGCTCTCTGTGGCTAAACGTGTGCTTACAAACAAACAACAACAAAAAACTTTCCTTCATCAGTCTAAACCGCAGATGCAGGCCAGTCTTTTCTAAAACTGGAAGGAATTTTCTGAACAAATGTTTATTTACTGGGAGGTCGGTAGTGGGGGAAATGTAGGTCAACTAAATCTTTTTGTGAATTTGTGTCAAATTCGCCAAGGTGCCTTGGTTAAAAGAAAAAATAATCCTTCTCCCTCCTGCCAAAAGACCCACTTGATATTGACTATTTTAAGTTAATCATTTCAATTTTTTAGCTTGAAATGATTCTTCATTTTAAAAATGTTAAAAGAAAGCTTAAAATCAAAACACGTTTCGTTTTCAGTCAAGCAACAGGTTTTGTTCTCCACCAATGAATTTTTTTTTTCAACTTCTCAGTTTGCCAAAAATGTCAATTTTTGTTTTGTTTTGGGGGGCCCACAAAAGTTTTTTCAATTGCTCAGTTACTCGTGAACTGAAAAATCAGATATTTGCATAGCTCTAGTCTTCTCTGTCTCTGAATTTTAGACTGAATGGTCTTCTGGGCAAAGACAATCTCAGGCTATGACTACACTAGGGAGCTTACAGTGGCACAGCTTCACTGATGCAGCTGTAAGCTCTCTGTGTAGTCACTTAAAGCAGATGGAGGGAGAGCTTTCCTGTCTACTTACTTATTCCAGTCCCAAGAGCAGCGGTACCTGTGTCAGCAGGAGGAACACACAGTGGCTAATTCAGACCCCTGAGCGACATAACTTAGGTCGATTCAAGTTGTAGCATAGCTATAGTCTGTTTGGCCGGGTAAACACGAGGGGGTGGGGCCGACTTAAGATACGCAAGTTCAGCTACGCTATTTACATAGCTGTAGTCGACATATCTTAGGTTGACTTACCTGGGTGTCCTCATGGCGGCAAGTTGACCGCTGCTGCTCCCCCATTGACTCCGCTTCCACCTCTCGCGGTGGTGGAGTTCTGGAGTTGATGGGGAGAACGCTTGGTGATCAATTTATTGTGTCTGCATTAGATACGATAAATCGATCCCTGCTAGATCGATCACTACCCGCTGATCCAAAGGATAGTGTAGACGTGGTCTTTATGTCTTGTACAGCGCTGAGCACTGCCCCTAGCTGGTAATAGCAAATCATAGTAGCAGAACTCAGCTGTAATCTTGGACTGCCCTCTCTTTATAAATGCAGGGTCTAGATGAAGCTGATCAGCTGCAAGACTTTTACTGCTGGGGAATTCAGGCAATTTATGTTCTTATGATCATGGTCACCCCACTCTATTACTGTCTAATGAGGGATTCCAACCTTGCAGGAGGAATTACCTTGAGCAAGTACTTGGAGAAATAACACCTCCAGGTGGTCAAAGCTACATACGTAGAAAGTGAGAAGTGTAATTTTTAAAGACTTTTTTCCCCTAATTGAAATAATTTGCTGAAATTGACATGCTTTCAGACTGTCTTTCGGTCGACCGAAATCTGCATTTTTCACCACAGTGGTTTCAGTTGAAAAAATTCACCCATCTCTTGACCAGTTGCTGCTGAAATGTGTAGGGTTGCAAAGTTTGGGCACCCTTGATTTGTCTGAACCAAAAAAAAAAAAAAAAAAGGGGAAAAAAATCCAAATGGTAAATATTTGAGAGAGTTCTCCAAAGTTAAAGTGTAATATATCAAGGTATATATAGCAAGCATTGAAACAGGCAAAGCAAATTCTGTCCTCGCTGGTCAGAGGAAAAGGGAAGCTTTTGTTTTGTTTGCTTGTCAGTTGCCAATGTAGAGAAAGCAAAGGTCCTGATAATACCAGAAGATAAGGAGTGAGTTTGTTTGCCTGCTTCCTTGGAAAAGGTGCATCACAAAAAGATACTGTCACACTCACAACACAGGAATGACCTCAAAAATAGTCAAGGTGAGAGGAAATTGGAGGTTTTCAAAAAAGTGTCCATGCAAAAAAAAAAAAAAAAAAAGAGGGGGGAGTGGGGGAGGTAGCAACGGGAAAAGTGGGCTCAACCACTGCAGAGGCAGACACTGCTTGCAGTGAAGTAAGCATGATTGATAATATTGTCATTTCAGAGTAGTCTGCTCAGCAATCACTGTTTTTATGAGCAGAATATCATTGACTGATTATGCTGCAGTAACAACGTAGCTTCAAAAAGAAAGATAAAAGAGGTGTACATGGCAGGCAAAGTAAGTTGTCACTTGGGCATGAATGAAGACTTCTGTTTTCAACAGTAAGTAGACACAGAATGGCAAATACAAATATCATAGTAGCAGGGAAAGCTGCTACCATGATCACCTGTCATCAAAATATAAGTTGTCTTCTGTGCACAGGTTTAACTGATGTCCCAATAGTGGTTTTGGCTCAGTTCTTAACTGAAGGGACTAGATCGAAAAGTGGTTCAGTTTCCATTCCCATTTATACCTAACTTTCTGCTGAGTGCCAACAAACGTGCTATTTGCTGGCTGTTTCATCCACTGACAACTGCACTGAGATTGTCTGTTTCATGGGTGCTGATGGCAGTCACTCTTGGTCACCACTGGAGTGGGCTGGATTTTAACCTGACATCCACAGCTGACAAATTTCAGGATGTCCGTACGAAACCCATGAGCCACTCACACCTCCGGCTGTTTTCATGGGATTCTGAAATCTTTTCCTCTCTGTGATGCACTATAAAGAAAGGCTGCAGTGAAGTAACGAGAAGAAGAGTCAGGTGTCCACATCAGCTTGTCCATGTTTTATATTTTCTTTCCTCAGACTGGAGAATTTCAAGACTTGTAGAGCTGCATTTTACCCTCAAGTTACCCCTCTGACGAAGGGTCATTCCAGAGATGAGAAGTGTGTGACATTGCTGACTTTTTAGGATGAGCAGCCCCTAGTCATCTGTAGGAAGCTGTTGAAAGTTAGAACAGTTCTAGAGGCCTGTGCATAAGCTGGGGACCAGGCAGGCTCCCAGAACTCAGAAGGGAAAAAAGGGGGCTTACAAACACTTTCCCCCTCTTCCCGGCTGTACCTTCCGAACTGAGACTCCAGCAAGGGACCATGAGTTGAAACTCACCCTGCATCTTCACCCTACCCATTTTGCCATTGGCACTTCATAGGCTAATTTCCACTGCCCACATTTTCAGGACTGTGCACGGACTCTTCTTTCTCATCGAGCTCTAAAAGCTGCAGCATGGGGCGCGTTGAGTGTGAGACAGGGGCTTCTGCAGCTGGCCAGCGTTTCCCCTGCATAAGTTGATGGATGCAAGTCCTGTTAGCATGGGGCTAGCACAGCTCAGAGGGCTGTAGCTCTGTTGTGTCTGGAGGAATGCCTTAACTGATGAATGCCTTAGTTGGCATCAATAAAGCTTTTCTTTGAAATGCTTTTTGTTTTAGCAAAATATGAAAAAAAAAAAAAAAGCTAATTGGGTCCTAGCAATTTGGTGGCAGCGGTTAGAGTTGTGTGAACTATGCATTTTATAAGGTGAGTAAGGTTGGTACAGTAAAAGGTGGTATGTTTCCATATTAGCTTTTTTGGCATCCTCTCCCAAATATGATAAGATGGGGAGTAACATTACCTAATAGTAATTTATAGAAGCAATCTACTGGCTTGGTTACCACGCATCTACAGCTGGCACTGTATATCGTCCACATATTGCAGAATGTGACCAGGATCATTCCTGGCTAACTGTGCACTTAAATGATTTTTCAGCACAGATCAGCTGATTCATATGCAAATTTAATTTTAATTAATTAATAACCAGAGCTGAGGTGAGGAGGCAAATTTTGTTTAATAATGGATTTAGTGAAGGTAATTGATTTAATGGGTACTTGAATGAGACATAAGCACAGGCACCTAAGAAGGAAGGGTGAGAGGAGTTAGTGGAAGCAAACAAAACAATAGGTGTCTCTTTAATCTGTTCTCTGTTTGCTGGGAAGCATGAGTTATGCTGCTCTTCAAATGAGTTTAGATGGGGGTTCTTGGCTGAATCAATGTTAGAGTTCAGGATGTGATCCTGTAGTGCTGTGAGAATTGAATAAAAATTGCTTGAAATCTCATGAGATTTATCTGAACAAAGGAGTTAGAGCCCTTTGGATTTTCTGAAGGAAATGAGACCAGAACTACAGTGGTAGATTCAGATTCAAAGTTTCAAATCCAGTCACCATCCTCAACAAAATTTAAATAGATTTGGAGTACATATTTGAAGTTTTGAACTCACTCCATTCAAAACTGAAATCATTTACTACATGTTCTTCAGTTTTTATTGCATGTCCTTGCTTCCTGTATGTTGGAGAGATTCTCATTCACCGTGTGTTCCTTATGAACTGCGAGAGACCCTGGGGAGAAGTAAACAAAATGAGAATCAATGTTAAGGAGACAAGCTTGAAACAATACATGGTCCGTTAATTAGAAAGGTTCTAGTGCAAAAATGTAAGGTGAGGCCATGTGCAAAATATACATTTCATGTTTGGTGTTCAAATTCCAGGAAATAATCTACTACTGCCATAAATGAGTCCATATAAATGAGGAAGATAATTATTTTTTTTAAATGACCCCATTGAAATACCTGTAACATGACTCAAGTGGCTACTTGCAGTTATCCAGGAATACTTCTTATTTTTATTATAGTAGCACCTAAGAGTCTCAAACAAGTTTGGAGCTTTACTGTACCAGGGACTGTGCACATTCTGAGACCATCCCTTCTTTAAAGAGCTTGCAATGTTAGAGAAAACAGGAGAGAGGGAACATTAGAATATCCATTTTACTGAAATGCAAAAAGATTAAGTGATGTGCCCAAGCATACACTGCAAGTGTATGACAAAGCGAAGTATTGAATGCATATTTCCTGAATCTCAGCCCAGTATTTTAACCCCAATACTCTCTCTCCTCTGCATTACACCCTTACTACTCAAATATTTTATCATGTAATTAGAATAATAGATTGTCAGGGATGGAAGGGACCTCAGGAGGTCATCTAGTCCAACCCCCTGCAAAGAGCAGGACCAATACCCAACTAAGTCAAACCAGCCAGGGCTTTGTCAAGCCTGAACGTAAATCTCTAAGGAAGGAGACACTACCACCTCCCTAGGTAACCCATTCCAGTGCTTCACCACCCTCCTAGTGAAAAAGTTTTTCCAAATATCGAACCTAAACCTCCCCCTCTGCAACTTGAGACCCTTACTCCTCATTCTGTCATCTGGTACCACTGAGAACAGTCTAGATCCATCGTCTTTGGAACCCCCTTTCAGGCAGTTGAAAGCAGCTATCAGATCCCCCCTTATTCTTCTCTTCTGCATACTAAACAATCCCAGTTCCCTCAGCCTCTCCTTGTAACTCATGTGCTCCAGCCCCCTAATCATTTTTGTTGCCCTCCTCTGGACTCTTTCCAATTTTTCCACATCTTTATTGTAGTGTGGGGCTCAAAACCGGACACAGTGCTCCAGATGAGGCATCGTCAATGCCAAATAGAGGGGAATGATCATGTCCCTCGATCTGCTGGAAATGCCCCTACTTATACAACTTCAAAATGCCGTTAGCCTTCTTGGCAACAAGGGCACACTGTTGACTCATATCCAGCTTCTCATCCACTGTAACCCCTAGGTCCTTTTCTCCAGAACTGCTGCCTAGCCATTTGGTCCCTAGTCTGCATCAGTGCATGAGATTCATCTGTCCTAAGTATAGGACTCTGCACTTGTCCTTGTTGAACCTCATCAGATTTCTTTTGGCCCAATCCTCTAATTTGTCTAGGTCCCTCTGTATCCTGTTCCTACCCTCCAGCGTATCTACCACTCCTCCCAGTTTAGTGTCATCTGCAAACTAGCTGAGGGTGCAGTCCACGCCATCCTCCAGATCATCAATGAAGATATTGAACAAAACTGGCCCCAAGACTGACCCTTGGGGCACTCCACTTGATACCGGCTGCCAATTAGACATGGAGCCGTTGATCACTACCGATTGAGCCCAACGATCTAGTCAGCTTTCTAATTATGCTAGAGGTCTATAATAAGACCTTTGAGGAATTAGGAAGGAGCACTTCACATACCTGCTGGAGGAAGAAAAGGCTGAAGTCAATTCTGATGCTTATGAACACAACTGCAAGAGCAGCCCATGTGCGCTGTAGGCATATTGTATGCACTACTGCAACTAGAATAGCTCTAAAATATTTGTTTCAAGGTTGAAATCTATTTACAGAATATGTCATCCCTTTATCACAATTTAAATGAGAACTGGGATTTGAATATGCTTTGCATATTATCCTGATGACGTGAAATACATTTTATGAAAGATGATGCGTATTGAGGTGATGGATTTAATCAGCCCTCAGGGAAGTAATGTGTCGTTTCCTCAGTGTTTGAGCTGGTGTATTTATATGCTGCAATATACTAGAGAAATGTTTAGTTTCTGGGCATGTGAACTTTTGAATGGGAGAACACGCATTTGTGCTTGCTTATTTTCCTAGCTAGTGTCATCCCAGTTTTCATTGCCAACATAATTTTATGTGTCTATGGCAATCATGCAAATATCTTTACAATAAAAATGCCTGATTCTGTGGCATTGTTTATGTAGGAAACAAGGTGCTATGGGGCCAATATTGCTGTGACAATTCTCATTATCTGTGTTTCACTAATTGTGGTGTTGCAGGATTTTGTTTAATAATGGATTTAGTTAAGGGTAATTTGATTTAATGGTTACTTGATTAAGACAGATTAAGAAAGAAGGGTGAGAGTAGTTAGTGGAAGCAAACAAAACAACAGGTGTCTCTTTAATCTGTTTGGTGTTTGCTGAGAAGCATGTGTTATGCTGCTCTTTAAATGAGTTGTGTTACCTTCTCAGGAAGGCTGAATGTAGGGACAGCTGTTTTTAGTGATGAATGCAGGGAGTAGTGCTTTAAAGTACAGCTTGCCTGATCCTCAGCTGGTGAAAATCAGTTAGTTCTGTTCCAAGCCCTCCCCTGTCAGAGAGTCTTGCTGTGCCTAAGTGGAATTCACCCCATGCTAGGACAAAGGGAATCCTTAGGTGCTCTTGTCCTCCAGGTTTAAGCTTGCTTTGCCGCAGGGGGAGTGATGCAACCAGACTTACTGCACTGGAGAATAGGGCCACTATTTTTATGCCTAGATACACAAGAGATCAAGATGCAAAAGTTTATGCTGAATGTGCAAATTGTATTTCCCGACTTTGAGAAATGAGCTGTGCAATTTTTCTGTTGCAAAGGCACATTTTAAAATATTTAATTTTTTTAGGTGTCTTTTAAGCATAAAAGAGACATGCAGAGTTCAATAACTGCAAAGCACCAGTTTAAGATACCTCTGAATTACATTAGTAAGCCAAAAAGGTACGCTAATTTCTTTAGGATACTATCATTGGACAGCCAGCAATACAACCTCATCTTGACTGAGTTTTCTGCTTAAAACTGGTAAATATATTTTTTATACTAACATATCTGAAAAGGAAATGATATCCAGAAAGAATATGTTGCCACTTTTTCTTTTTATATTTTATTTCACTGTGCAATTAACCTTTTAGATTTTTACTAGATATCTTGCAGCCATGGCTAATCAGTAGACCTATTTCAGTCCTATGATATTCATTAACTCTAGAAATTTGCTCTGAAATTGCTCCTGTTGCCAGTGAAGTATGGATGTTAACATCTCTGTATGATTGTTTAGATACTGCTACCTTGGTAAGTTTTGGAACGTAATTTGAAGTCTTTGAATACTTTAATTTTTCTAACTCATGGCATTCCGAAAGTTTCACAACATTTGGAGATTGTGTTTCCTTGTCATTTTGCATCCCTTACTCATGCGAGTAAGGTCTCTAAAGTCAATGGTATGGCTTGTATCAGGGGTTCCCAAACTTGTTCCGCGGCTTTTGCAGGGTAAGCCCCTGCCTGGCCGCAAGATACTTTGTTTACCGGAGTACCCGTAGGTTCGACCGCTCGTAGATCCCAGTGGCCGCAGTTCGCCATTCCCGGCCAATGGGAGCTGTAGGAAGCGGTGGCCTGGCCCGCACTGCTTCCCCTGGGAATCCCTGGCTTATATGATTGGGTTCTGTGTAATCATCCCTTCTGTCCTCCTCTTTTCCTATGAAGCTTTTGAGTCCTGTGACTCAAAATGGAATTTTATAAGTGTGTTGTGTTCCATGGACCAGTTGGTCCAATAGAGGTGAGAAAAATCAATTAGTTTATCCTCCCACCTGCTCACTTCCTGCAGAAAGTAAAAGAGTTAGTCAAGGTGGAATTTGAAGTGGTTTGCTGAGGTGTTCAACTTGTTAATCTCCATTAATGGAAGCTAATTGCTGAGGCCATTTAGAGGTATAGATAATTTGTAGTTCATTTATTGCTTCCTCTTAGCCTGGTTCACACTGATTTAATCCATTTGCTTCATAATGGTTTTCATTTGAGCTCTGGGCAACGAGTGACCTTTTCCCCAAATTATTCCTAAAACCTACAAAGACCTGTACCACATCTATGCAAATTCTGCACTGCTCCTCCTCGCTATCTGCTGCTTTTTTGTATACCAGAGTAAGTCTGGTTTTTTCATTATCCTTGTTACTTTTAGGAGCATCAAATGATTCCTGAAAGTTAAGGATATAACAGCATGGTGTAATTATAGCCTTCCCTACACAGCTCAGGCAGTGCAGAGAAGCTGCAACTTACGCCATGTTATGTTACTGCTACAAAGCCATGGGGACCTGGTTGTCCCCTAATTGGTTCCAATTTGTGGTACAGTATAACCTGAAGCTAGATGATGTAAGCATATCAATAATATATCTAGCCCTAAGCAATGCATATTGAAAGTTTGCTACACATTGCTTTGAGAAATGAAGTAATCCACTGTGCAATAAATATCTTAACAAAGGATGAATTCTAGAAAGCCCACTGATAGTACTAGCTAATGGGGGGACCCTCAATTTCATCTCAACCTTATTGGTTCAGAACTGTATGGCCATACTTTGAATGAAATTCACCTTGGCAGGGTTCATTTGGCCTGTTGTTTCAGTTCCGATCTTCTCAAAAGATCATGTTATGTATTAATTATGGTCATGCCCTCTAGCAAATTAAAGAACCAATGGTACCCTCTGCTAGAGTGATGTTCATTCATTAACTGTATTTCATGTTTTGGAATGGGATTCCAGAGCTCTCCTAGCAGCTTCATTTGATTTCTCTTTCAATATAATTCAGCACTAACTACTTGTGAGTGTAAAAACCCTTTCAGGGCAAACCCATTGCAGGCAGCCTTTCAAATATCTGAAGACTGCTCTCATATCCCCCTTTAATCTCTTTTTCAAACTAAACATAGAATCATAGAATCATGGAATAGCAGGGTTGGAAGGGACCTCCTCTTTGGAACCCCCTTTTCAGGTAGTTGAAAGCAGCTATCAAATTCCCCCTCATTCTTCTCCTCTGCAGACTAAACAATCCCAGTTTCCTCAGCCTCTCCTCATAAGTCATGTGCTCCAGGCCCTAATCATTTTTGTTGGCCTCTTCTGGACTCTTTCCAATTTTTCCACATCTTTATTGTAGTGTGGGCCCCAAAACTGGACACAGTACTCCAGATGAGGCCTCACCAATGTCGAATAGAGGGGAACGATCATGTCCCTTGATCTGCTGGCAATGCCCCTACTTATACAACCTAAAATGCCGTTAGCCTTCTTGCCAACAAGGGCGCACAGTTGACTCATGTCCAGCTTTTCATCCACTGTAACCCACTTACATATTCAGTTACTTCTGCCTTTGCTCATATGGCTGCATTCCAGCCTTTTGATGATCTTTGTTGCTCACCTCTGGATCCTTTCCAGTTTCTCTACATCCTTTTTAAATATTGGTGACCAAAACTGGACACAGTACTCCAGCTCTGAGTAGAGCAGTACTATCACTTCCTATATCTTGAAAGCTATGCCTTTGATAATGCAATCTAACATCGCAGTTGCTTTTTTTGCAACAGGTTTGCATTGCTGACTCATGTTAGAGTTGTGATTCAGCACAACTCCGAGATATTTCTCAGCAGTGCTGCTGCCAACCAGTCCTCTCTGCCCCCATTCTGTATTTGTGCATTTGGTTTTTGTGGCACGTCTGGCCCCACGGCGCCCCTCTGAGGCAGGGGCGGGTCGTGGCAGCGGCCCTCCACCACTCTATAACCCTCAGTTACGGGGCCGCGTGGCCCAATGGCCTGGGTCAACGAGGTCTCCTCCTCTCAGGAGTAGCACGGCCCAACGGCCAGGGTCACTGAGATTCCCCTCCTCCAGGGGTAGCACGGCGCAACGGCTGGAGTCACTGAGGTTCCCCCTCTCTGGGGTAGCACGGCCCAATGGCCAGAGTCCCTGAGGTCCCCCTCCTCTCTGGGGTAGCACAGCCCAATGGCCAAAGTCACTGGGGTTCCCCCTTTCTGGGGTAGCACGGCCCAATGGCCAGAGTCACTGAGGTCCCCCTTCTCAGGAGTAGCACAGCCCAACGGCTGGAGTCACTGAGGTTCCCCCTCTCTGGGGTAGCACGGCCTAGTGGCGGCAGGGGTAGGGGGACCCGGGCCTGCCCACTCCACCGGGTCCCAACCCAGGGCTCACCTGTTTGTGGGGCTTCCCTGCCTCTAGCTCAGCAGGGATCCACCCGCAACACGCCAAGCGTACATGTCTCTTTAAAAGTTCCCTGGGTCACTTCCTACCCTTTACTGCTGGGGCCTTCGGCGTCCAGGGGTCTCCTGCAGCATTCCCCTTCTGGGCCGACATCCGGCTGGGCTTCTGGCTGCGCCTCTGTTGGGCTGGCCTCTGGGCCCCGGGATCCTGGCTGCACCTCCGTAGGAGCTGGCAGTACACATCCTTCCCCTCTGGCGGTCAGCCCCAACTGAACAGCTCTGCAGGCTTTTATACTGCTCCTCCAGTTGGAGCATGTGCAGCAGGGCTTTCGGGGCGTGGCTTCCTCAGCCCAGGGAGTGGGGGGGTTAACCCCTGCAGTGCCAGTGCGGGGCCACTCCGCCCCGTCACAGTTTTCTTCCCTAAGTGTAGCACCTTGCATTTGTCTTCGTTGAATTTAATTTTGTTGCCTAAAGACCAGTTCTCCAATTTATCAATATCCATCTGAATTTTTGCTCTATCCTCCAAAGTATTGGCAACCCCCCCTTACCTTATGCTACTTAATCCCACTGTAGTACTTCGGGGATTAGATTTGCCTTATCCAGAAAAGTATTCAAATAATTCCCAGCAATTCCTGTATTGCACCAGAAAATTACTAAAATCTTAGCATTTCATTTGTATCTAACTACTACAGAACACAGTTAAATTTTGGCAAAGAATTAGATGAAAACAGGACAATGGTTTCACATCTGGTTCTTTTGGCTATTACAGTTATCAATATGCTGCTCACTCTTACTGAAACTTTATTCAAGCTCTGAACAGAACTGATTTTTCCACTTTCCTGGCTTCATCCCTAAGTGCTGAGACTCCTTCCTTTTCGCTTTCTGCAACCCCAAACTCAGCGATTACCCTCCTACTTGTTACACTGCTTTTACCACTGAGGGCAATTCTGCTGAACTCAGTGAGAAACTGTTCATTGGTTTTGGATTGGGCCATCTAGCAACATTGTGCTACCTTATCGCCCATCCAATAGTACTTTATTCTGGGTGCTGAAGCCAATAGAAAGGCTACTATTAATTTCAAAGACCTTTGACTGAGGCTGTCTGCAATAAGACTCAATGGAACTACCTATTGGGTTGATTCTCCACTGTCTTGCCCTGTTTATTCACATTTGTACAAAGAAGTTGTAAAATGCAACCAGATCAGACTGGTTACTTTACATCCACTTTTCACAGAAATAAATGGCTGTGATGGGTGCATAGCAGTAGAGAATAAGGATCTTCAGCTTTCACAGTATTGGGAATTCTAAATGTTAAAATGAAGAAGAAACACTGAAACCCGGTAGAATAGTTCATAAGTAAAGTTTGAGTAATTCTAAATAGAAAGCTATGGTGACTGTGCCTGATTTAAAAGTCAAAGGAGTGAGATTTCATTTAATTATCATGCAAGCACACAGGTCTTCAGCAGAAGTAGAAAATCCCATAATGTTAAGTTGACTATCATGCTGAAGGCTTTCATTAACAGATGCCTATTGGAGACAAACTGGCTGCTGAGTGTTTTTGTTCAGCCTAAAAGAAAACATTGTACTTTAAAATCTTACACTCTGTTTTGAACTTGAACTGCCACTTGCTGTCCTTTAAAATGTAATAGCAAAATGAATCTTTTCTATGTGACAGGAGGAAATCACTTTGTATGAAAAACCCTAAATAATCTGAATTTGAGTAACAGAATCTCAAATGAACCCTCTATTTCTCTCTCTCTCTCGGTATAACTATACATTTTAGTTTTGCATTGACATATCTCTAGCAATATATAGGCAGTGGGAGCATTAGACATGGATAATTGACAATGGTGTGTTTGAATTGAACCATTATGTTTTTTGCAATGTTGTGTATGCTTAGAATTGTTTACTGAAATTTCGATTCACTTTAAAATAACTTGGCTTCAACAGACAAAAATCCTATATAGAAATGATTTTTTCCACCGTATTTCTTTCTGGTTGACAAATCTAGTATGAAATGGATGAAGTGATAATATTCCTCTTACTGTAAATTAATTCAGGATACTGACTGCTGAGAGCACAATGGCAGGCTCAAGTTTATTGGTTTTATAAATCAGTTTAAAAAGTTACTATAGTAAAAGCACTCCATAAGAGCTTCTGTGTAAAACTCCAGGATGTAGTTAAAAAGATAATGCAGTCTGCTGGGTTTTCTTTTATTTTGTTAAGTGTGATCTGCTGCTATAACCACAGACTAATGTTTTGTTTCATTTTATTTTATTATTATTTTGGTCATTTTATTTGTAGTCTAATGAGTATCCTGTTGTAGGTGAATTGCATTCAAATTGTAAACTTCCATCTGGTCTCATTACTTTAGAGATTATCTGCTTTATGGGTTGTTTAGAACTGAACATCCTTCATGTTGTCACTGTAATATAATTTTTTGGGGGGAGAGTACCAATATGAATCACTAATACTTCATGTTAGTGCAACTGCAGAAACAGTGTTAGATAATTATCACTCTGCATTTCTGTTTAGCAGACAGTGGCTGCATCTACATAACAGACCTTGTAACCATGATTTACCACTGTCAGTGTTAGTAATGATGAGCAGGGCCGGCTCTACCTTTTCTGCTGCCCCAAGCAGGGGGGCTGCATTCCGGGCGCTGATGGGTTGGCCGGTGGGACCGGTGACAGGTTGCCAGGGGACACAAGGAAAATGGAGCATATTGTGTAGGCATTTTTATCTGTATAAACTACTAATTTTCACTAGGATTTGACTGTCACGAATGGGATTTAACTTCTATTCACTGCTTAAAGAATAATCTTATGTCTTTATGAGGCAAGGTTAGACAGCTGCATATTTGGAGGTTGCTAATCAGAATGGGAGGATGGGATAGAAAGTTCTAGAAGAGAGCGAGTGAATAGCTATCTTGATTTTAGGTGCCCCATATAAAGTGTTGCTTATAGCTAGAAATACTAGAAATGTTTTGAGATAATGAGACATTTGTTGAAATTAGGGGAATTAGTGATCGCGTTATGCTGACCTACTAGGAGTCACTATAGATTATGTGCTTTGTTAAAAGGTTAGGTACAAGTAAATACCTCTGAGCAGTCAGAGGGAGCTTTTCTTAGGACGAGGAGCGGACATTTAAACTCATCAGCAGCAGAATGGAAAGAGGGCCCCTGAAAGCCTGGCTGGTGATCACTGAAAACAATCTCCAACTGTGGGCAACTATATCTGGGATATCCTACGCCTATTGTATGTGCTTGATATCTAATAAACAGTAGTTTTAGATCAGAGAACACTTGCTTGTATCAATCATTTATCAGAGGGAATTGCTGTGTTCCCAGTGATTTATTCCTGACACTCCTTGGAGAGAAACAGTTGAGTTACCACTGTTTTGGGTTCTGAAAGGCAGAGGGTAGCAGTTACATCCATTTACCACTGCCCTTTACTGGACAGAATCAGAATGGTTTGATAGATGCTATCTGGCTTGATGATAAAGTGAAGATTCTCCTTTATTGCAAAAAATGGTGGCCTATGATTTTAGAGTAGAAAGATGAGAGTTCCAGACCTCCTTTTGTTGTGAAATTTCAAGTAGCTGCAGTGTGAAGCAGGGACTAAACAAGGTCGATCTCAAGCATGTGTTTGCGGTGTATCAGGAGAGGAGCTGGGGTAGAACCAGTACAGCTGTGTCTTTGCAAATCCATTGATTGTTCTCTTCCATGAAAAGTACATATCCTAGTAACACCATTAGTGAACCACAGCCCTTCACATTTTTGCTTCAATTATACGACTGTTTTAGATACATGGGGAAAGCAAATTTGGGGAGAATAGATTTTAGGCTGAGGGTTTTTTTTAAAGCTACATAAGGGATTTGGGCACCAGAAATTGAATGGGAGCCAGGCAGCCAAACACCCTAGATACCTTTGGAAAGCACTGTCCAAAAGTGCCCTTCTGCGTGGCTCCACTTGTGATTTGGTCTAAAATCAAGGTTTCCATTATACTGTTTGGAAATAGCCAGTCTGTCTTTCTGTCTGCGCTGTGTATTTTCACTAAGCCTCCACTCCGCTGACTTCTCTCTCTCAACAAATAGACAGTAGTACAGTAATTATAACAACAACTGCCAGCCTGAGACTAGATGGTTGATAAAGTGCTCAGTGGAGTATTCTGTTCATCCAGCCAAATCTGATAAATTGTAACAGACTGACATAGTCAGAGGAGTAACATAAGGAGGGAGGGAAATAACTTTAACATTGTTTTCAGAGTATCCACATTTCTAGAATAAAACAGTATTTGCTGTCCACTTATTTATGTCCAATTTCCCACCGGGCTGGTGTTTAAGATAGCCCTGTGGGCAATTGGACATAAATAAGTGGACAATGAGGAGCAGGTAAATGTTGTTTTTTCAAACTGAGGAAAGGTTTGTTCATTCAAATAAAAATCATGAGAAAGTTGGAGAAGAGCATAAAAATTTCTCTGCAACAGCATGTGCAATTTTAGTCACTAATGGCAAGGTAACGGTGTGACTTGAATTCCAGAGTTACTAAATAGCAAAAGAATAATCACGACATAGCTCCCTTAACAGCAGGCTAGGTTGCAGCCACTGCTAAGCCAATGCACACAAAAAAGCACGGTGAAGAGTTTCAAGCATAGGCCTAATACTCCCTGAGCCCAAGGATTGCTCAAGGGTAGCTTTGCTATTAGTGTTTGCTGTTATGATTCTGTTCCTGAATCCATTTAAATTGATAACAAAATGCTCCTTGATTTCAGGAGTGCATGTCTCCTAGTGTTCCCTGGGGTTATGTGCCTACATTCCACATTCTGTTGCCTTCATAGTGTAAGTCAGACTGTCCATGAAAGTAGATGCCAAAATATGAATTTCAGTTCCCATCGTTAGCCATTCAGGCTGCAAAATTTTAGCCTAGTAAATATGTTATATGTTAAGTTAATTGTTAATGGATTAAGGACTCTCATTTTCTATTGGAAAGATGTTTCCATCTTGTAGACTTATTTCTGCTTTTTTTTAAATCCTCCAAACATCTAATTTACGTCACATTCTCAACATCTTGACAGTTTTTTTGTTTGTCCCTCCTTCCACATCAGATTCAAGTGGTGGAATTTATTATTCTCCCCTATTTATTTTGTTTTTTTGTTTTCTCCACTCAAAGATACCGCATTGGCCTATTTCTACCATAAAGGGCCATTATGTAGTCAATTTGGGTACTTAATTTACCCCAGAACCCATACTTACAGCAGTGAGCCCCTTAACACCAATTTCATTACTTCTGTTAAATCTACAGAAGGTTATAGGTCACAGACAGTCCCTGGGTCTTTCTCCTATTGAGGTCTTCCTCTTTTTATGTCATTAACATGATTCATTGATTTCTTTACAGTTTTCTCTCGCTTCCACTCCAGAGTGGTCTTGCTCCATGTATAATATATAGTCAATCTCATGAGCATCACTTGCATTAAATGATATTTAATGTTCCTCTGTTCCATATTAAGCAATTCTCCTTTCACTCACACTCTTGCCCTGGTATCTCCCTACCCCCCTCTCTCAGACGTAGTGGAGAAAGTTGCTTCTCTGAGCTGAACAGTGATGCATTTCCCCCTAGTATGTGTCTGGAGCTATTCTTTTCCTTTACAGGAGCTAAGTGGAATCCTCACTTGGACCCCACAGGGCTGGTTCACAGAGGTGATGTGTACCAGGCTATAACTCTATGTGAAGGTGGCTATTTTTGTATTACAGTTGTGCAGGACCCACTGTGCAAATTATTGTACAAATACATAGTAAGAAACAGCCCATGCCCTGAACAACTTCTTCAGACTAGGCAAGAAAGACAAAGAGTTAGGAGTAGAATGCAGGTGTCCTGACTCCTAGTGCAGTGACCTACTCACTAGGTCCTGCAGTCTTCCAGATGATGTCAGTGGGATGAGTGATGGGTTGGACATCCCCCTTCTGGGGTGCCACCTGATGTGTTAGGTTCCCGTTAAGCATGCCTGTCCCACCAGCCTGGGTCCCTCCCCACTCTGTGCTGCTGTCTCAGGCTCTCAAGCCCCCTTCCAGCGCGTACGCAGGGACACGCTCAGCTGTAAACCCAAAAGTATATTGTCTTGCGCTGTATAGAGATCTGTGTAGCTCATAAAAATCAGCCCCTCGCTCATGGTGGGGGAAGATATGCACAGCTCTTTGTACCCTCCCCCCCCATTATGAATTGCACAAAGTGGGTTTTAGAAAACAAAACAAGTTTATTAACTACAAAGAACGAATTTTAAGTGATTATACAGGATAGCAAAGAGAACAAAGCAGATTACTGAGCAAAATACACATGCAACCTAAGCTTAATTCACTAAAGAAGCTGGTTACAAATAGTAATTTCTCACCCTAAATGTTGTTTTAGGCAGATTGCCGAGTTTCTTCATCTTAGAGTTCCAGGTATTTCTCTTCAGAGGCTAGATTCCTGTCTGAGCCTGGGTCCCAGTCCTTTCTCCCCAGATCAGTCTTGGGTGTTTGCAGCTGTCATCCTTGGTGGGGATTCAGTGAAGAACCGGCCAACAGGATTAACTCACTCTCCAGCCTTAAATAGGATTTACATACGGCAGGAATCTTTTGTTTCCCTGTTTGAGTCTCCTCCTAACCTTCCAGTGGAAAAGTACCAGCAGTGTCCAAGTTGGTATTTTGGCCCAGGTGACATCATCCCATGACCTTGCAGTTAAAGCAACCACTGGACAAAGCTTATTTGTAACATCCAGAGGAAGGAACTCCAGGAAGATGAGAGATCAGCATTTTCAAGGACCCAAGGCCTTTCTTAATGGCCTATACAGGCTGATTGCATACTGTCTGGTGGGCATTCCCCAAGTACACCCATAATTGTGATTGTTACCTAGTCAATATTCCTAACTTCAGATACAGAAATGATAAATGCATACAGATTGGATAATTACATTCAGTAAATTATAAGCTTTCTGATACCTCACATGATCCACCTTGCATAAAACATAGTTCAGATCATAACAATATTTCTATGAAGAAAATATGAGGGTGTAACATCACAAGATATGTAGTTGCTCAGCCCTTCTGCAAATCAGGGCTCCATACGATGTAACATTGGCTAGTCAGTAGTCTGCACAAGTGTACGTTGCAGAGGCACACAAACACATGGATATTAAACTTTGTAGCTGACGAATGGCAGACACAGTATGATATGGAGCTGAATGCCCGAATTAGTTTGGAAACTAATTTGGATTTTATCCATTGGCCAAGTGCCATTGGCATCCACAGTCAGAGCCAGTTCTGAGCTGAAATGCTGGAAACTGTGCAAGACCTTTTGTTGTAGGATTCTTCCATTCCACTTACTTAGCATCCTCCCTCTCACAGCTCAAGGCTTCTGTCTGCCCACGCAGCTTCTCAACGGGAACTGGCTCATTACTCCCCACCACTGCATTGTGGAAGGCTGCCTCCCCATAACCAATGGGGATCTCCCTAAGCTGGTAGTGGCTCCATTTCTCCTCTCCACGCAAACTCACAAAGAGCAGCGGGGAGCAGGACGTTCTGTTCCCACTGCTACGACGTGCATTGAAAACACAAGTTCCCGAAGCCCTTGTTTGGTTGCTAAAGAACAAGTGGCAAGCCCTTGAGGAGTGGAATGTTCTTTGCTTGGTTTGGCCCCAGTTCTGGAATGCACTCAAACCTGGGATTAGCTCCCTCTCTGTTCAGGACACCACATAAACGTGTTTCTGCACCATTCCCGATGCTGCTGTGAGTCAAGGCCACTGGGATCGGGTATGTACCTGCAGCACCATCATAATACATTTGAAGAATAAACCTCCGTGAGAGGGTCCCATTGAGCTCCATTGCACTTATTGCCTGGGAGTGTCTTGTGCAGCTCTGCATGCTGTGGGAAGCCCAAGCAGCAAATATGCTGTAATGTGGGAGAAAAATATTTTTTTACTCGTGTTTCACACCATCATCTATGGCAGAGAGAGATCCTGATGAGGCAACAGACTACCTTGGAGCAGAGATAAATCTCTAATTCCAGAGCAGCAACATGCAGGGCGGTTATTCAATGGATTAGCAATTCCTGGGAGTACCAAGAGGCAGATGGGCAGTTGCATGCTGGGAGCAGGCATCTTCATCAGGAGGCCAGGTTAATAAAACAAGCAATGAATAACCTCATGATTTATGGAGACTGGGACAGATAAAATCAATTGCAAGGAAATCCAGCCTTCTGTGAAAGGGCAGATTCTAGGGGTAATTTATTAAATGACTCAGAATTGAATGAGAGAAATAGTGTCTATGGGAATACTGACCTTATATAAACTTTACTTAGTTTTATTTTTTAAATAAATGTAATCTTGAGAGGTTATTAAGTAACTTTTTTCTATCAAGAGGATGATTCAGAAGAGAAACTATTTGACTTATAGCCCAGCATTAAAATAGAAATTGTCCTGTTGCAAGACAAATGATGACATCTCTCATAAGATGTCTAAACTTATTTTTAATTTGCTGATGGATGAATGTTGAGTGGCTGGTTGATGCTAGGGTCTTTTTCACATTGTTACTTTTATGTGATTTATGGACCAAACTTTCTGTAAACCGGTGATGTAATGTCATCTCAAGACTTTTCTACTTCATAAGACTATGCCAGATTCCTCAAAAGTGGTCTCATGTTCTGTACTTTTGATGGGTCACAAGCATACAGATTCTGTGGTATGAAAACACTGAATATTTTTTAAGTTGCTGGCTTAATGCAGGACTTTCCCAGAATTGGCCTTAGCTAAAGATGACCTAGCTTGAACTTGTGTGGACCAAGTTGCATGGTTCCAAGGGAAGGCTGGCCCCTGATCTGTTTGAAGGCCTTGGAAGGAGGGGATTGCAAGGTGGAGTGGGCAAGGCTTGCAAACCATAAGACTCAGGATGAGACCGAGAAGCCTCCCTTTCAGGTCAAATAAGCTACCAGAGGGAAAACCGATGTTCCGGAATCCCCAGCACTGTGGGGACATTCAGGAGCTCACAACAGGCTACACCAGTCTCTCCCTGGACTTGGAGGAGGTCCATTAGCGGAAAGTCCCATGCCAGCAGAACACCAACCACTGGCTTTTTGATGGCAGTTTCAACCCATATTCCATGAGAGTCCAGAAGACTGTGAGAGTGCAGAGTTCATAAACATCCTGTTATCTCAAGTATCTTATTTATTCTTTGTCTGCTTTTGTCTTTTGTACTTATTAGCTGGGAGACAGCCCAGCCTTATCATATTCTTTAATTTTAGGGTGTGAAAGTGTGGTTGTCTGCTTACATGAGTGCCTGTAAAGTACCCAGGGGGAAGGCACCAGAAAGCTCACTAGGTTTGAGCAGCCCTAAATGGAGTATCATAAAGATACTGATTAAAAAATGTACCATATTCTGTGATTAAAAGATCTAAAACTGTCCTGTCAATTGTGGTACATAAGAGTTCTGCTTATCGGAGTGTTCTGTTAAAGTCTATATTATATGATGTCTGTTGGAAGGAGGTGGGAGGAAATGGTTAGCCGTAAATCTAAGGAGGAAGTTTCATACTTGGCTCTTCTTCTTCTTCCGTGTGGCTTGGGTAAGTAGCAACAAACACAAATTTATATCTAAGTTTGATAACCAGCACAGTGAGCTGGTGAATGTCCTTCAGGCCCCCAGAAGAAGAATGAAGGGGACATTGAGATACGATGTGCTCTATCACTCGTGTCTGGTGACCACAGGTGTGTGCCTCATTTTCCATTTAAAGAGGATTTGTCCACATCTCCCATGAGATGTCTTGATGTGATTCAATTTGCACCAGGCTTTCCGACATAAATCAAAACCCGGTGGTTCCTCAATAGGATCAACGATGAGCTGTTTGTTTTGTGTGGTCGAAGTACTCCACGTGACTCTCCATTGAGCCTCAACATCAAAATTAGGTGTAAGGATTTTGATACAGTTCTATAGAGGTTGCAGTGGGATCCTTGTATTTATAGTGACATGATTAAGAAAGCGAAATGATTGAGCAACTCTTCTAATCTATGGAGGCCGGGTGTGCAACTCAATACTCGGCTCTGAAGTTGTGGTTTAGACCTTAGGTCATAATTTTTGATTCAGTATCTAAATATCTAACCACCTGCAAGTTAATAGATTTGATTGACTTTTTAGTAAAATTTGTTAATTGTTGATTATAACCCAATGGACAGCCACCTCCATGAATCCCTTCATAGGAACTATAAGGTTTGAATGTATCTACTGTATGAATTTCATGATTTAACTCACTTGATATAATTCTCTTTCCATATGGCGACTAAGTTGTTGATTTGATTCATATTATTTTCTTCTCAGTTTAGCTTAATGTAAACAACTGTAGTTTAGCTGTGGTGATGTGTTTTCCTGATTTTATTTTTAGTACATTTTTAATAAAACATGTAAAACTGATACTGAGTCATGTTTCTTCTTCCAATGAGTAATATGAGTTCAGATGCTTTGAGCACCTGGGTAGATATCAGATAGTCAAGCTAAAATCCTGACCAGCTCCCCTTAATTAGCCTTTGGTTCTCCCAGTTACAGCCTGGGAAAAGATGCTGCTGCTACCTCTGTATATTTACCTGTGACATATTGTGTTTGCTTTTCACTCTGAATACTAGTACTGTAGTTATGCAGCTGGTGGAAAGATGCCAGCTGCTTATAGTGTAAGAATTACCCAGTGAACATTTTGTGTGGGAATGTGATTATGTAATTAAAGTTGAAATGTATTTACTAGCACCTAACGTTTTGGAAGTGTACTTCATTTACCAAACTCATGGGAATGTAGAATCACCTAAACACAAATACTACAGCTTATTTCTACATTATTTCCAGAGGGGAAACCCTACTGCTCTTTTTTTTTTGTAGTTAATGGCATCCTTCTACTTCACAATGAAACAAAAAGAAAACATTGCAATATCTCCAAACCTTATAATTTCTGAGTAGCCCTTTTGTATCTCAGGTAACCTTCTACCTGAACTAGCTTCAGGAAGTGTAATCCCAATGATTAATATGGAAAGGTCATTGATGTTGACTATGAGGTATAAGAATCACACATTTTGTCTAATTAGAAAGTAACACTAACAAACTTCTACAAAGCAGTAAAGCCTTTTATCCATTTAAGGAAAGAGCAACATTATGCTAATGAGTGATAATCAGATGAAGCGAAATTCTTTGATCATGTAGTTTAAGTTTCCAGATTGCTTTACTGAGACCAATGGATATAATAAGCATTTTTCTGCATTACTCTCCTGGGTACATAAGTACACATGTTCAGGATTGTTTTAAGCCCTTTCCTGTTTGCAGTCTCTCCCTTTTCATTTCCAAGATCACCAACTCTATCCCCAAAACTTGGAAAAGATTCTTTGAAAGTTCACCAGAGCTTAAAAAGCTTCTGTGTGAACACAGGCTGACTAATGACTGCATCAAAAACCATGGAGGAGTTATGCCTTTGGCAAGATTTCCCCTTAAAAGCAGGTGAAATGTGATTGGCTTGAGGTTATAATGGATTTGTTTAATGCAGGGAGCTCATTGTGAAACTGATAGAGTGTGAATCCATAGAAATCAAAACCAAAGGAAATGTATGAAGGGGTCCAGCCATGTCTAAGTGTTTACACAGCTCTGATTCCAAGGCTGGTCTCCAAATAGGTGTCTGCCTATTGATTTATTCTATGCTTGTCACCATTGTATTTGAGCGTCCAACAGAAAATGAAATCAATATTTCATCACTAGAAATTTCCAATCTCAAGGAAGAGAGGGATATTGTACATTTAATTGTGGGGTCGGTCTTCTAAGTGGGAGGGGTTTGAGAGAAGGAGTGTAGCTGAGACATTTATTTAATAGTTGAACTGTTACCAAAAGGGAAGGGTGTCTCGTTTGTTTTTGGAGGTCAGAGTCACAGTGCTCTGCTCAGCCCAGATGAGGAAAATCAGAGTAAAGGTGACATTAAGGCCGCTTTCCACCCCACTGATCTTGGGGTTGCTGGCAGAGTTGGTTTAACCCAGTGGTTCTCAAACTTTTTTTTTTGCAGACTCCTTGAAAATTGCCGAGGGTCTTGGCGGACCACTTAATGATCTTTCCAAATGTTATTTATATCATTAGTTAACTATTATAAAGCACTTTGGATAAAAGTGCTATATAAAAAACACTTAATACTCAATGTTTTTTTGTTCTACAAATAAAACAACATAACTGGTGTTTTAATATCAGTAGTCTTACCTTTCTAATGCAGTGGATGTGTCCTCTTCTCCCCTGCTGCGGCAGCCCCCAAACTGGGGATGGAAGGGGGTGGGGGTCTCTCCCCCATCACAGCAGCCACAGAGCTGAGGCTGGGAAGGAGGGCCATCTGTCCCCAGCAACTACAGCCCTGGAGCTGGGGAAAGTAACTCCTATCTCTGACCACTGCAGCCCTAAATAGCACAAATTCCGCTCACCCCCTCTTCTCACCCCACCGTCTCCTCCCACCTACCTCCATTGCCCCCAAGGCCACTACTTCACCTTACATGTGCATCTTCTCCAGGGTCCAGGCACCATGACTGCACAGCTCCACTAATTAGGTGGGTGGCCCTTCATTCTCTCATGTGCGGCCACCCCGGTGCACACTTTAGAGGGAGATATCTGCAGACCACCTAAATGGAGCTCAGACCACAGGTTGAGAACCTCTGGTTTAACCCATTGGTGGAATGTAAACCCAAGGGCTGTTTTTACTTCTGCTGGCAACAGCGGTCTCCAAGGAGCCATTGCACCAGATGAAAACCTGCAGAGTATAAAGTTTCTCTGGTCGTGCTCTTTTCCCTTGGCCACTCCCCCACATTTTATTACCTTTGCCCAGGTCTGCAATAGGGGTTGTATAGAGTGAATACCATGGTAGCTGGATCCACTAGCTTTCCTGTTTCAGGATATGGTCACAACATTGTGGCAATTTATAGGGGGTTTTGGATGGAGAAAGGATAAACTCTCTAACTTTTCTATTTGTGAACCTTTGGCTTCAATTTATCTATTTCTGTTTTCCATAACCAAAATATTTTTATATGTATTCATGGATTTTCCATGGTATTTCTTTCTTGTATAGACTGTGGTAATTTTATTGCATACTGATATCTACGGGCATATCCTCCCCACAATATACTTTGGAAGTTTGGTATAAGGTCCAGAAAAAGAATTGAGATATCCTAACAGAGACCAGTTTTAAACGATCATTAGTGTATTCCATCAGACAGAAGACGGCCCATTTTTTCTGAATTTAAGCAAAAGAATAACAGAAATAATAAGAGGCAATGATCCATAGTTAGCTTTCAAGCAGCTGACAGATTATTTTGTCGAATGATATCTAGGTAAGAGGTAAAGAGACAATGAACAGATATTTTTTTGTAATATGAATGAAGCACCAAAAATGATTTTTTTTTAATTTTAAACACATTTAGTTGGTAATAACTAAGTTAGAATTTATCTCAGAAGTCAATGGCCAGATGACCTAAGGAGAAGAGAGCGATGAAATGATGAATGTGATACATGCAACTGTTTTGAAAAATTACCCCCATTTTACATTTGGAAAAACTGAGACTCAGAGAAGAGAAGTGACTTGCCCAGGTTTGCCCAGCAGGTCAGTGGCAGAGCTGGGAATGTAATCTAGGTCCCCTGAGTCCTGCTCCATTTGTCTGTCCAGTAGGCCACAATGTGAGTAGTAATAAAATGCAGACCTTCCTGTACAAGGTGCTTGCTTCCCCTTTACCTGTTCAAGTATTTTTGACAGAGGGTCATACACAGATCGTCACATGATCTGATGACTATATGTTCTGTGTGAGGATAGAGAGCAGTAGAAGAACCTTAATTTTAATTTGGCTGGGGAGGCAGCATTGTCCAATTTCATAAATGAAGCAAGTTTGATTCTACTTTGTTGTTGCTGGATGGAAAATTTAAGCCCTGCAAGAAATGGTGTTTTGAATCAGTAGGTGGCACTTGCTCCTTTCAGTCAGTACACAACCAGTGTGTTCACTATCTCGTTATTGGGATGGGGTTAGAAGTGTCTGATGCTAATGGAGGGTATGGTACTTTGGTAGAAAACAGAGATCCTGATTATTTGTGGTCATTACAAATCTCATGGCATTTTCCACAAAACTTGAAGGCATTAGCTTGATGTCCTGGTTAATCTCTAGTTGGGAAATTCCATTTTGCTAATCTAATATTCCCCTCTAGTTCAGCTGAATGAGATAGTCTTCAGTTTGTCTTGTGCCATTTAAAGCAATCCACTTGAACAGGAAGCTGGTGATGGGTGAAATGACTATGCATCAACAAGGCCATCTTTTTCAAAGGGGCTCCAAATTTGTATGGGCAACATTGTGAGCGTAGTTATTTCCCTATTTTCTGGTTACATTATTTTCATGTTGGGTAGTGATATGGTAGACTATTCCACTTGTTCATACAAATGCATGGGGCAAGCATCTGCACTTGCACAAATTGCACACATTTAGCCCTGGTCTACACTGGGGGTGATAGATCTAAGATATGCAACTTCAGCTACAAGAATAGCTTAGCTGAAGTCAACATACTTAGATTGACTTACCACGATGTCTTCATGGTGGTGAGTTGACTGCTGCTACTCCCCCGTCGACTCCACCAGTGCCTCTGGTGGTGATAGAGTACCAGAGTTGATGGGAGAGAGTTTGGGAGACTAGACTAGACGCGCTACATCGACCCCCAATAGATTGATCACTACCTGCCGATCCAGTGGGTAGTGTAGACATACCCTTAGAATCAGTTACTGAAATGGTGTGGGCCATGCTCTGTAGGCTATGTGAGCATCTGGAGGCATTTTAATGGAAAGCACTGTATAAGTACCAGCGATCAGTTTCTCCATTTTGTTTAGATAACTCGGTGAAAGATTTAACTAAAATGATGCAGAACCAAAAACCCAGTCCTGAAAACTCTCCAACTTTGAGGTCTTCACAATCAGAGCTGAGATCCAGACCCACACTTACAATGAGCCCTTTTTCTTTAATGGATTCAAAACTTGGATCCCACCGTTCCCAAACTGGAGATTCTAAAATGTTAACCCAAATGTTATGGTTTAATTTTGGCTCTATTTCTGATTCTTTGTAGATTAAATCCAATTTGCCCAAAACAAGTATGTTTTTCCTTTGTACCTGAAAATTCCTTTTATGTAGGCATGTTTTTAAATGAACTATTTTAGATACTGTACATCTTGCTACATAACACTGTGAAAATTGACCAGTAATATCATGGAAGTATATCATATCCTCTGTATTTTTTTAATTGTAGGAGTCTTGGCTTCAACATATAAATGCCTTATAAATGGAAATCCCAAATCACCCATTTTTAGAAAACCTGAGGAGTTGAAGACAAAGGGAGGGAAAAAATAAAATGTCTATGGGTTTGAATTTGAGTTTTTATTGTGATTTTGGGGAATTTTTTGGTAAAACTGTTTTTGCTTTGTATGGAGAAAATGGAAAATATCCGTTTCCCTTTTCAAAAAAAACGTTTTGACTCGGTATGGGAAATAGCCCATTTAAAGGTTGTACCGGCGGGACAGGAAGAAAGCAAGACATTGAGCAAGGCTTGATAGATGAGAAAATGCTTCTAGACATCAGGGGCTGCTGAAAGAAAAGCCTGCTTTCTGGACAAGTGGAAGAAGGGAACCAGCTGTTCATCCCTTGATTTTGCCTGATCAGCTTGAGAAAGTTTTGTGCAAGGTAGTCAGTGCACTCCTCTTCATCAATGAATAGAGATTCATGTCATTCATGACTTTTATGGAATGTTTATGCAGTACTAGGGGAAAGATAAAAGGGTTGACTGGAGCACTCCAATCAAGAGATGCTCAAATGAATAAGAATCTCAAGAGGTTAGGGGCACTCAGAGTACTATTGTTTTGGCATGTGTTAATGCAGCCAGAAGATATGGAGGCATTAGTAAGCTTTTCAACCTTGAGTTCAAAGGAGACAGAAACATGGAAAATGTGAAAATAAATGGAGACAGACTCCCAGGAGAGAAGTAAAGATTTAATACACTGTTATGAGGAAACAATCGGAAAAGGAAACACAGTGATTTTGTCTCTTTCTACTGAACAGGGTGTTATTACAGAGAGTATTTACTGACCAGAACCAAAGGGCCAGTAAGTTATTTAATGTGCGATGATGATCAGAAAAGCAGTTTTGCAAAAAAAATGGCACCACACAGATCTGTTCGTATACACTCTCACTGACAATTCATTTCGTGCTTGCTCAGTTTCCATGTCAGAAGATGATTTTTTCAAACTCCCCCCAGGATCTGAAAATTAACCTGCTGTTTTTGTCTTTTACTGACATCATCGCCAGCAATGATTCCTCCTTTAGAATGTAACTGATGATTTTTCTGATGCATGAGGAAGAATAAAATCTATCTTGCTCTTCCAATTCCTATATTGATTTGACAGTAGTAAAATAGCACAAAGCAGGGACTTAATCAAACGTTCTTACTGAAGAAACCACAGGAGAGGGAAAGAGGGGGTCTGTGTCACTCCATATCCTTCTTCACTGCCTCCAGTGGTGGGGGTAGGAGGCTGAAAAGTTTATTGGCTGGCCCCTCTCTAAAAATAATGGGTCTTGAGGTCTTCAGTGAGTAGCAGAGAGGGCTGGGCTCTAAGAGTGGGTTATGTTCTGGTTGGGGGAGAAGTGAATGCACCCACTAACAGGATACATCAAACATGCGGTCCTAGCTGAGTCTGACACTTCACACACTCCTGAACGGGGGCATTAGAAACAAAAGCAATTTTTTTCTCCAAACACTCACACATTTGTTGTATTGAGGCTTTCAGTGAAAATTACCTAATGCCAAGAAAGGGATATATGTGACTCAAAACCACCTTGGTCTTGGATCAGCTTTATCTTGGTGCTCTTTAGTCCAGTGCAAACCATTTTTCAAAACTTGCGCTGGAAAAAGACTTGTGCTATTAAGACAAAAGATTGCTAAGTTCCCCATTCCAATGCTGTGAGCCATCAGTTGGTAACTCAAACTTCTGGTGCATTTGGAAGTTTGCAGTGATTTTTAACCCTTCATCTGAAAAGACTAAGATATCTCCTGTATGATCTATATCAATTAATGTATTGATTCCATATCTTTACCACCCTTGTTATAGTATTTTTCTGTTGCTTCTCGTATTCAGAATATTGTTTACAAATGGATAACTTCTCTACCTGGCCTTAGATCACTTTTCTGAGTAGTTTGATGTTATATTGGGTTTTTTTCTGCTTTTAATATACTTAAGATGTGGAATTTTGCCTCATAATTATTATAATTACCACTTCCCCATTCAAAAAAGGAGGAAATGTCAAGTTATGGGACACTTCTCAACTGCACTTTCTCACTGCCTATTCAGCACATTTACACTAAGGCCAGGTCTATGGGTGGGAGGAGGGGAAAGAGGAAGGGGTTGACCTAAGATACGCAACTTCAGCGAGGCAAATAGCATAGCTGAAGTTGACGTATCATAGGTTGTCCTCATGGTGGTGAGTCAACTTCTGCCTCTTGAAGTTCCGGAATCAATGGGGAGCACACTCGGGAATCAATTTAGCCTGTCTAGTGTAGATGTGCTAAATCGATTCCTGATAGATCGATCAGTACCCGCCAATCTGGTGGGTGTGTAAACTTGCCCTTAGAATGATAGATTCTGTAGCATCCCAAGGAACTTTATGCCTCCAACCTGCCAATCCCAGAGTCAGACTATGTACCCCAAGGCACATTGGTGGCTACAGTCAGGGCCATGGAGAGGAAAAGAAAGTGTGTATGGTAGACACTATGAAATTAGAGCTGAGACCCAGCACTCTGGTCCCAACAGTGACTGGACATGCAGACAAAAAAATAATACTTCAGAGAAAAATTGAAAAATAGCTTTCGGTGACTTTCTTATCTGCCTGAATATTGAGATTGCTCTGAAGTTACTGGTTCCAACTATTAAAGTCAGCAAAGAGTTTGGCTGGCAGCCTGCACTCTAATTAATATTTCTGTCTTGTTGTTGCTTTATGTATTTGGAGCCCACAAGATGGATTTTTTGCTTGAAATATTTAGTTTTGATTGAATATCTCTTTTAAAAGGTTTGCACTTGACCTTGAAGTTTACTTGCAAAAGAAGCCTTATCTTTGGGAAGGGCAACAACTTTCCCTTTTTTTTTTTTTTTTTTTGCAGTAAGCGGCAATAAAATAAATTCTAAATGGAAGCAGCTGTCAACATGGAAAAAAGATTATAATACAGGAGGTAGTAGCACAACTACTGTGGGCTACACTAGAGCTCATTTTTCAAAGTCTTTGTCCTGTGAATTTTGTCTGATAAGTTCTAGCTGAATAAACCAAAAATGAAAAGAAAAATCAAAACAAAACACTCCCCCCCCCCCCCAAAAAAAAACCCCAAACAAACTCCAGGAGGCATTTACAGTCTCATTTTTCTTTCACTGTCTTCCCACGTCACTGAAAATTGTTTTTCATTTTGAAATATTTTAAGTGGAATATCTCGGCTTCTGTCCAGCACTGGGACTAGGAAACATAATTAAGAAGTGTTAAAACTCTGACCTCAGCTGCCAAAAAGAAAACCCCATGGACGTTGAGATATGAAGCTTCGAATCCATCCTTAATTCAGTACACAGTGTCATTCCTAGTGGTGAGCAAACCAAGATGTGTAAAAGAGTGACTTTTCTACCCCAGGAAAATGACCCCAGAGGTCAGTCTGTTTTCCTACCTTCCCATTACACCAGAAGTCTTTGCCTGTACATTTATTTGTCCCCATGATGTTCCCATTGTGCATCTTGAGCATGAAAACCTTGCTCAAATAGAAACACCTACTGTATACAATTCTAATTTGGATAGGATGCAATTTTTTAGGAAAGATTTTCCAGAATGTAATCATATGAGTGACAGTGAATTCACTTAATATTTTGCCTAATTTTCCATGGTTTGTATTTCTGCAATGGTACCTGAAAATATTTCCAAATATATACTGGCACGGCCTTTTGGGTTCTTATATTTATCATTATCCTTATCCAAGCTAGAAGACCTCTTACATCATATCGTCTAATAAAATGTTTTATTAGCAGTGTGGCATTTTAACTCTTACTATTATTATTTGTTGGGCATTGTCATTCCTATTAGGTATTTCAGAGGTGCCCATTAGTGTAGAATCTAAACATCAGAATTAAAATAATTATCTCATAAGAGAGAGAAAGCAAAATCTCTGTCTCTTCCATTTCAGATTAAATTAGTTACTCAGAAGGAGTCGGAATTAAGTGGTGCATTTCTTCCATTGCCTAAACTGAGCCATTCTACTGCCTTGTAAGTGAACTAAAATAATGGTTCTTGCATGATGTCTTAATGGTGACAAAAACAGGGCTCATATTGATATCCATGTGCTCCACAAGTGAGGACCCTCAGCTGAGAATGCTCTCACGCTGTGGGGCATGGCTCCAGGTTCCCTCATCCTTAGCAGTCTCACAGTTACCACGCATTGACTATATATTCTCAGTGTTGTCTCTCCATATAACAGTCTACTCTAAAGAGGTTGCCATCTAAGGGCTTCATGCCTGCTTTCACTGCTAGAATCTCGAATAGGGACTGGCTCTACCTTGGACACCAGCAATACAATATGCATATAAACACCAGTGGACAGGTCAAGTTCAAAATAGGGGCAATATCCAGGAGAAATCATTGAATGGCCCTGTTCTCTTCTTACTTACAGTGGGGCTCACTCTGAGCATATGTAGGGTTGAGGGAGGCCTCACGCCTACCAGTGAAACTACTGGTAAGGTTCTATCTCAGAGATGCCTGTTCTCTTGGGGGCAGGAGAGAAGGGAGAGAGTGGCAGCCTATCATTAAACCTGCAGGACTCAGTCATGTCAGCAGCTCGGGAATGTAGGATGAGAGGAAGGCTCCTGTCTGAACCCCATGGTTGTCAGTGACATGTTTACATGATCAGGGATGTCATTATCAGGCATTGAGGACTGTAAAAGAGGGTCATGAAAATACCAGTTGTCAAAAAGGATCATGGCTTGATTTGGAAGCCCTGACTTGCACCAGTATCACACCAGTATTCTACTTCTCCTGATTTACCACATTATAAGAAAGAGGAAACTCAAACCCTTATTAATTATCCTGGTTATAGGTCTAGTGAGAACTCTGCCCCCTTCTGGTCCCACTGAAAATACCCCTCACGGTTTTGGCTTCTTGCCCTTAGCTGGCTCATGATTTTTCTACTCTTAAACTGGGACCTGGCTACCATACCCTGTGTGTGCCAATTGCTACTGCCAAGCAAGTCCAGCTAAGTTTGGGGCACCTTTGCTTTTTTCCTTGGGGAACCTGTAGCCAGTGAAATTGACGAACAGCCTTCTTAAAATGATGTGTTTTTATTCAGCAGCTGGAAGAAATCATTGGGAAGGAGGGAAGAAAAGGGATTTTAAAACATCAAACAGCCCACAGGCATAAGTAATATTACCTAATCTAATACCTCACTACAAATGAAGTTGTATAGGCTTTTCTCTTATTACAGGAATAAAACCAGCTTGTATTTTCTTACCCCATCCATATTCTCCTGAGTGTCTCTATTTTCTGTGTGACCCACTGTGTCCAAACTGGATTGTGTGATCCACAGTTAGGCACATTAAGGCTATTTCCTCTAGCATTGGCTTTTAATGACTCTCAAATGTAAGCTATTAATTAGCTATTAAAATGTGCCTTCTTCCTCGAGGTGGGTGAAAGTGTTGAAACTGATCCATATTTGGTATACTGATCAAAACATGCAATTAATACAGATATAGCTATATCTTACCACAGTTTTGTTCACTTTATTTTAAAAAGGCAGTACATTTTTCACCAAAACTATATTTTTCTTCCAGAAAATGGTTCTTTGAGAAAATGGAAATATTAAAAAATGAATACAAATCTGATTTTATCAATTTTCAGGTTTTTTGGGAATGAAAACTAAAAAAAATGTGAGTTTTTAGTTTTCATTTTTTCAAAGAAAATTTTTGAGAAATTAAAACAATTTTTGTTTTTGTCAAAATTTACAGGGAAAAAATTACTCCCTGAGAAACTCTACTTTTTAGTGTTGATTAAAATATTATTTTAAATGTTGCATAAGTAGTGCAATTTAGACTTTCTTTTCTATCATATCTATTTAGATGACAAATGATAAAATAACTTGATACTAATCCGGTTTCTGATATTTCGCTCCTTGCACTTACAAAACTTTCACTGAAACCACTGGGAAGTTTGCCTGAGAAAGGAGCACAAATTTTGACCCTATATTTAAAAGCCTACCAAACAACATGGTAAATTTGTTCCATAATGAAAATCCAAGACATGTCACACAAGTTAACAGCAGAGCATTGATGGGTAATTAAGTACAATCAGGGAATCTTGATGATGATAATTATAAATGGTAAGCTTGAAAGGTTTATGAAGAGAGTTTTTAGACACCAGAGATTAACTTGAGACTTGATAATTAAATATTTTGTATTGGCTTCTATATGATTTCCAAAAGAACACATCAAACTGTCTTTGTAATCATCAGAGTCATTTTGCTTAGGCATCTGATTTTTTTTCTCACTTTCTCATCTGACTGGTGGAATAAAACCACAGGTGCTAATAACAATGGAGGTGTCTGCAATGACTGGGCTTCTTTCTATGCTGAACCTTTTCCAAGTAATAAAATATTCTAAAATGGCTAGTTTTCAGAACAAGAAGAAACTCATATGCTCTCCTTCCCCATTTACCCCGGTGTTGATTTGATGGAGGGAATTTTAGATTATGGGACAAAATAGGTCAAGTTTCTTGATCTGGAAATACCTGTTGTGAATGGTAAAGGACTCACTCCTGCACTCTTTAGTTAGGCAAAATATTCAAGCAATGGAAATTTTGTGCAAGATTGGATCCCACACTGAAGACGGGGAGAATGGATATTGGAGCTGTAAGGTGATAGGACTCATTTATTGAATTTTCTCATGCTGGGGAAATCAGGAATAATTTTAGGGCTCTAGGTACCACACTAACTGAAAACTCCAAAATGGCAACTAAATAAAGAAATTTATGGCTACACATACTGTACCAAGGAGACCATCACTGACTCGCTAGTTGATGATCTTGCCATGCTTGTCGTTCTAGCATAAATTCGGAATGAAACTCACCGAATGATCATTTTTAGTGTTGCTAATGAACCACAGAGAGTCTATGAACCATTAGCATTAAAAACTATATAGATTAGCATCAGTTTGTATGTTTGTATGTCATCAGTTTGGGCCAGATTGAGATCTATTTCTTCTGAGTATTTCCATGGAGCCTCAGAAGTGTTATTTCAGAAATGCAACTAAAAATTAGATTTTTGTTTTACTTGGACATGTGAAAAGTATAAAGTAAAGAGAATACTCGAAGCCTACCATTGAAACAGAACTCTTGGGGCCAGATCCTCAGCTAGCTGTAATTTGGCATAGCTCTTTGTGATTGATAAAAAAACCAATCTTTCAGAAAAGTTTTTCAAGGCATACTTTTTAAAATAAATTTAAAACTCTGCCTGGTGAAATAGCCTTCTAACCTATTAAAGTGTTCTGGCTGATGGTAAGAAATCAAGATCAGCTTCTCCTGAGGGCAATGTACATGATCTTATCACTGATTTGTGTCTTGTTACATTGGAGAATAAAGCTGAAAAATAAAGATAGTGAGGTGCTCAAACAACAAAATGAGAAAAAACTGTAAAATATTGTTGCATCAATACCTAACAAAATTGGCGATAGATTGAAAGGCAACCTATCCTTGAAGTGACAGAAGATTAGGATGATGAATCAGTATGTATACACATCACTCTGAAGGACAGCGATTCCATCAAGTTCATTCAAGTAGCAGTTGTATCACAACAACAGGTGATTCCCAAGTGGCACTGATTCATAGTTCTTTTTGCAATGTAATTTAAATGCCAGCTTAAAATGGGTATTCAGAGGCTTGAGTATAACTAACGTAACCAGGAATCTTTGTGACTGCCGAAACTTCATTTTCTCATCCATCTTCGCAAATACACACGGTGTAAGATTCAGTCAATGTGAAAAACAGTTCACTTGAAAGAACTCAATATCTGTAAGTGCTTTAAAAATATTAACAGCAGTTTCAGTCGTGATATACCCAATGCCCACTTTCTGCGGAGAAAAGCTCCATTTTGTGTGTTGGTTTAATTTCAGGAGACTGGATGAAATATGAGCTTTTCTGAATACTGTACTTTCAGGGACAGTGATGCTTTGAAAGTGCTCAAGCTACATTAAGTCAAAGAAAGCCATTCCTTGCTCATAGCCATCAAAACCTAGTGCTGACCCATGTGTCCTTGGCTGGCTACCTAGAGGTTTTGCTTGGCCTGATGGTTTTTCATGTAAAGGGTGCACACTTGTGTCTTGCTAGGGTTGGAATTCAGGAACACGACGTTCCAGTTCAGTGGTGATTTGAATATCATCTGCATAAAGTTACAGATGCTTTAAATACCATTAAAATGTACTTAAATACAAGTGCTTAGTGCAGAATATTTGAAGTGTTTAAGTACAAGTATGTAGAGTACTTCAAAGTACATACCTGCATTTGTGCTTATGTATATAGTTAACTACATGACAACAATTACAAATCTTACCCACTTTTGGCATTATACATCTTATCCTTTTCAGTGCTCTGTACTGATTAAACTTTCTAGATTCTCACATGTTGTGTAGGACATTACTAAATATTCAAGGCAATCTTCTCAACCCCTTTCAAGAAAACATGTTAATTTCCAATGCCTAACAAATGATCATATAATTTATGTATTTTAATATCTTTTCAAAAGAAAGGAAAATGGATAATTGTCTGGAAATGTTTAATTGAAGTAATACAAAGTAAATGGCACCCTAGAGTAAATATCTATACCTTGTTGGCTTACCACCAAATTCAAGCTTATTGAACACGTGAACGTGAATTTTGTTAAATGTATTTCAGAGCTTTAAAATAATACAGTTGTATTAAACTGTTTTCCTAATAATCTCTAGCTATTCAGAATATTTCCTTCTTTCTTTAACACAATTTAGCAAAATGGATTCCGCTGTAGAACTGTGAGAATGAATATAAAAGTAGTGCAGAACTCAACCTTAAGTACAAAATAAACATTTTTTCCCTTTAAATTATTTACTGTACAAGAAAAATAACTCCTGATATAACTTGAATCTAAAGCTCTGAGTATAGCCACTCATCTTAATATTTGTGTTCATTTTTTTTCATTTTCATATTTTTTTTTTCATTTTCACACATTTCAGTTATTTTAAAACTTATTCCTGAAAAAATAACGTATTCAGGTAATTGTCAGTATCAATAGCTTCTTGCATTTTCAATATTCTAGATAATCAGAGATTTTGGGTGTCAAAGAAGATGTATTTTCATTATACAATAAAGTCCAGCATAACAATTAGAACTCCACAAATAATGCAAACAATTTTCTATGTAGCTTCCTTTGAATTAAACTGGAAGAATGTTGAAAAATTAGAGAGGATTCAGAGAAAATTCATGAGAATAATTAAAAGATTGGAAAACCTGCCATATAGTGCAAGACTCAAGGAGTTCATTTTATTTAATTTAACAAAGAAAAAGTTAAAGAATGACTGTCTGTTCCTCTGTTGGGAACAAATATTTGACAAGGGCTCTTCAGTTGAGCAGGTGAAGGTGTTACAAGATCCAATGGCTGTAAGTTGAGGTTAGACAAATTCAGACTGTAAGTAAGATGTAAATTTTTAATAGACATAATTAACGATTGGAAAACTCTGTCAAGGGTTGTGGGGGATTCTCCATCTCTGGCAATTTTTAAATAAGTTTTCGAAGTTTTTCTAACTGATATTAATTCAGGGAAGTTCCAGTGGTCTGTGTTTTGCAGGATGCCCAACAAAATGATGATAGTTGTCCCATCTGGCCTTAGAGTCTATGGATCTATGAAATGTATTTGTCTTATTCCTGCTCACACTTCGTATGTGATCACTTTTTTGGTGAAAATTTCTGCTGTCTAGTTGTGCCATCATGAATGCTTAAGTGAAAACAGTTCTAAGTCTGCATAGAAAAGCCTAATTTTAAATGTGTATGCATGAAGCTTGCCAGAAGTGCTCATCCACTCATCCAGGTAGGGAACAGAAATGGTATCCATCACTCAGATGATCAATCACAACTAACCAATGCTGTTTGAATTGTGAATATTCACCCAGAACTCTTTGCAGTCAATCCACTGAATTGTTTTAACTGTCCCAAAGAATTCCAAGCACCTGTGTATACGGAATACATTTGAAAACATCAAGATATTTTTTAAGCAGAAAAATGGATTAAACTCATAAAAAGTATTTATTGTAAATTGTTTGTTTAGTTCCAATTACCATGACACTAGCTCATAGACTATAACATCATGTATTTGGACTAGGGCTGTTAAGCGATTAAAAAAATTAATTGCAATTTATCGTGCTGTTAAATAATAAAATACCATTTACTTAAATGTTTTTAGATGGTTTCTACATTTTTAAATATATTAATTTCAATTAAAACACAGAATACAAAGTATATGGTGCACACTTTATATATTTATTTCAAATATTTGCACTGTAAAAAACCTAATACAAGTATTATAGTGCAATCTCTTTATCATGAAAGCTGAATTTACAAATGGAGAAGTATGTGCAAATAATAACTGCATTCAGAAATAAAACCATGGGAAACTTTAGAGCCTGTGAGTCCACTCAGTCCTACTTCTTGTTCAGCCAATCATTCAGACAAATAGATTTGTTTACATTTGCAGGAGATAATGCTGCTTCATGTTTACATCACCTGAAAGTGAGAACAGGTGTTCTCATGGCATTGTTGTAGCCAGCATTATAAAATATTTATGTGCCAGATGTGCTAAAGATTCATATTCCCCTTCATGCTTCAACCAGGGGACCTGCATCCACACTGACGATGGGTTTTGCCTGATAATAATCCAAAGCAGTGCAGACCGATGCATGCTCATTTTCATCATCTCCATCAGATGCCACCAGCAGAAAGTTGATTTTCTTTTTTGGTGGTTCAGATTCTGTAGTTTCCACATCGGGGTGTGTAGGGAGGCTGGGTGGCCTCCCTCCGAGACAGAGGGAACAGAAACCCTCTTGCAGCTGGAGTGGGCGGGCCTTGATGAAGCTGGCCCCGCCCCCAGGAAGAGGAAGGGTGGGACAGGAAGTATAAAGGGCAGGGCCCCTAGCTCAGTCAGGGCTGCACCGGGGAGGGAGACAGACACAGACTGCTGGCTGCTCCCTCCGCACCCGGCCACCAAGCCAGGGAGCCCTGATCTAGCGGACAGCTTGGGGTTTCCAGACTTGCCGTCTGCCGAGTACCCCGAGAAACTCCCGGAGGCCTGCGGGGGCCTGTGGCCGACGGAGGCGGATGCTGCGGGGGACCCCCAGTGGCTAGCGGCCGAGGACCCCGAGGGACTGCCGGAGCCCAACAGTGACTCGTGGACAACGGAGGCGGACGCTGACGGGGACCTGGAACCATCCGCTACAGATGACCCTGACTTCTGCTGGTGCCCGCTCGCCTGTGAGGTACACCCCAAACCCTAGTGAGCGCTCCCTTGCCTGAGGGGCGCGTTCCTGCCTTTGTGGGCACTCCCCTGCCTGAGGGGCGCGTTCCTGACCTTGTGGGCGCTCCCCTG
>ML677377.1:29374580-29397036 GCA_007922305.1 Dermatemys mawii
AGGGGCGCGTTCCTGACCTTGTGGGCGCTCCCCTGCCTGAGGGGCGCAGTACTGACTTTGTGGGTGCTCCCCTGCCTGAGGGGCGCGCTACTAACTTCTGACGCTCCACCTCCCGACGCTAATTACCCCGTGACAGGGAGGTGTGGCCAGGGCGTGGAAGTGGGGCAGTAGCTTCTCATCGCCCCCCAGTGGCCCGGAGGGTCTACTGACCCACGTACAGGGTGTTTCTCTTTTAAGACTTAGAATCATAGAATATCAGGGTTGGAAGGGACCTCAGGAGGTCATCTAGTCCAACTCTCTGCTCAAAGCAGGACCAGTCCCCAAGTAAATCATCCAACAGATTTTTGCTGCATATCCCTACACGTTGCCCTCAAGGATTGAACTCACAACCCTGGGTTGAGTAGGGCAATGCTGTAGCTATCTTTAGAAATCTCACATTGGTACCTTTTTAGTGTTTTGTTAAATCTGTGGTGAAGTTGTTCCTAAAATGAACAACATGTGCTGGGTCATCATCTGAGACTGCTGTAAAATGAAATATATGGCAGAACATGGGTAAAATGGAGCAGGAGACCTGCAGTTCTCCTCCAAAGGAGTTCAGTCACAAATTTAATTTAACACATTATTTTTTAACACGCATCATCAGCATGGAAGCACGTCCTCTGGACTAGTGGAAAAAGTATGAAGGGGCATACAAATATTTAGCATATCTGGCATGTAAATACCTTGCAATGTCAGCTACAAAAGTGCCACGCAAACGCCTGTTCTCACTTTCACGTGACGTAAATAAGAAGCGGGCAGCATTATCTCCTGTAAATGTAAGCAAACTTATTTGTCTTAGGAATTGGCTGAATAAGGAGGACTGAGTGGACTTGTAGGTTCTAAAGTTTTACATCGTTTTGTTTTTGAGTGCAGTTATGTAACAAAAAACCCCTATATTTGTAAATTGCACTTTCACAATGAAGAGATTGCACTACAGTACTTGTATAAGGTGAATTGAAAAATACTATTTCTTTAGTTTATCATTTTTACAGTGTAAATATTTGCACTAAATTATATAAAGTGAGCATTGTACACTTCATATTCTGTGTTGTAATTGAAGTCAATATATTTAAAAATGTAGAAAAAATGTCCAAAAATATTTAATAAATTTCAATTGGCATTCTATTGTTTAATTGTGTGAATAAAATTGTGACTAATCACAGTTAATTTTTTTAATCACAATAAATTGTTTTGAGTTAATCACATGAGTTAGTTGTGATTAAGTGATAGCCGTATTACATTGTAGCCCAGACAATACAGCCCATTCTATTAGAAACTGTATGGGAAAACTGTCATGAAAACACCCATTCAAAAATGAATTTTATTTATAGCTCACAAATTTGCTTTAATTTTTTTTATTTTCTAGGATTTAATGTAATAAATCCTAGAAAATATTGCAGTTATGCAATAAAAGAAATGGCTATAACTATCTTCCATTATGGTTTGAACTTGCGACCTTCAGCATTAAAATCATGGCCCTCAACTGTTTGAGCTAAAGAAATAACTCTGCTCATGAGCAACTATAAAAGACTCTTGTCTTCTTTTGAGGAGACCTGACTGAGGGGGATAAAAACCTTATAGTCCCCTAGTGTGGGTTATACAACCATTTTGCAAAGCATAATATTGGTCATGTCATGTGAACTAAGAAATTTCTCTTTACTTGTTTGCTTTATTATGGAATCTTAGGTTCCTGTCTTAGTTTTAGTATATGTGAGGTCAAATCTCATTGAAGCCAGTGGACGTTGTGCATGTGAAAGCATACTGAAGGATTGGGTCTGTAGAAGTTTTAGAAGGAAAGACCTACAGCAGTGGGTCATCATGTCCATCATCCTGTCAAAACAGTACTATTACCTACACTATGCTCCAAAGTGCCATTTCCAATTTGCTTTTAAAAGCTTTCGCCATGGGAACAATCTTCCAAGGTAAATGGTGGAGTGGAGAAAATGCTGTAATGAGCAATCCCACATTAGCAAGGGAATGGATAATTCTCTATAATTTTGTGTAATATTACAATATAACAGACAAAGATGACTTCCAACGAAAACAAGGCTAGTGTAATGCCAAATTAGGACTGTGGCCTGGAATATAATCTGTATGGTTGGATCCTTGTGGCGGCATGGATTCTCATCAGCTCCATTGGGGGATCCATGCAAACCTGAGCATCTACCCATATACATCTAATTGCCTTAGCTCTTTCTCTCCACACCTTTTGACCTTGGAGCATGGGGATCATGGCTGAAGTTATGGATATGGTAACACACAGGCACAGAAAGTGAATTGAGCTCCCAGCTGGGAGAGTCCACTAAATGGTTAAGCCTGAGCTAGTGTCAGTGTTTGATATTTGGAAGATAACAATTTGTAACAGCAGGACTCCAAAATGGCATGACAGATGGCAGCGTGTGCCCCCACATATGGGAGGGCAGGAAAGATTTCAGCTCAGAAATGAGCATCTTTAAAATCTAACAAGATCCTTATTAAGTGTCATCTCTCCAGCATAAACAAATAGGAAATATAGACATCTTTAATAGCCTGAATGGAAAGTTAGATCCTGGTATTTATGAAGTTGTCACACTAAGTTAACAGCTTAAACTCTCCTTTTTGATAGTACCTGGCATTTAGCAAATACAATGTAGAATCTCACGGGGTAGGAATACATGACATCAAAAGCACTTCCCTCTGATTGCTTGTCATGCCTGGTAGTGGGAGTCAATAGAAAAAAAAAAGCTGACATAACTTAAATGCGTTATAAATAAAGCTGTCTTAGAAGACTATAAAATGTTCCATGGAAATAAACGATTTGTATTGTATGGTTATCAATGATATCACTTAATTTTGGTCAAGCAAAGAATTGGTGTATTATGTGAACATTTTAATGCAGGATAGTAGTGGAAATCAGGAATTTTAAACATCTTCAGTTTAAATCACAAACACCATTGAAGTTCTCAGAAGTGTGGATTAGTTATTTTCTGGTCTCTTTCTACTTCTCTCTATTTATATATGTTGTGCATTTCTAGTTTTCTGCCTGACCAAACGAATTGTGATTTTAATTCTACTACTTCTCATTCATGGTAAATGAACACTGATCAGCATATTAGCTGACTACACATTTAATATTTGGGAACCGTAACTGGAAGAAGGAAAAAGAATTGAAAGATAAATATACATTTGAAAAGTAATGGGACTTTGGTAAAGCTAAGATTTTTTACACCAGCTGAGGATCTAACCCATTCAAAGCAATGGCACAACAAAATAAATTAATTATAAGATAACTGGCCCATCACTGGCTTATTTTAGGGGGTTTTGAGCATTATTTTCCAAGCTGAAAATTAATTTGACTCAGCGATTCACCTTAATCTAACCTTTGGCTCTGACTATCCATGTGCATTGGTTCAAATCTGGATTTGATCTAACTGCAAATCTATCTCTATCATGAGCCAATTTCAAACCCCATAAATGAACAGACCTACATTTTGATCAAGTCAGCACCAGATTTGAACTTCAAAATTTGAAATTTTGAATTTCAAATATTATACCATGTCCCCTTTGTATATACAGTAGTCAGTGCAGTTCTTCACTTGTCAAGTATTTTTGTATGTATTCCTCATTTGTCACCAGATCATCTTGGTCTCATCTAGTGTAAATCCAAAGTAATTTCATTGAAGCTCCATTACAGACTGTATATTTCTGGTCCTTCTGGACCACATGCCTTCACTTTTGTGACTTCATTTACAATAAATGCCAATGCAGGAGTGCTGATTGGTTATTGTCTTTACTCAAATTACTAGTCTATTTTTAGTTATGCAATCTAAGTTAGCAAATGCCAACATTTTCTAGAGAACAAAGGGTACTTCTGCTGCTCAGAAGAAGCCCAAGGTATAATAGTCGAGACATACAAATGTAAACCCTCAAGTAAGGTATCTTTCTTATAAAAATACTAATCTGTAACTTTAAGAATTTTCACCTTTGCTCTTCCTGTCCTTTGATTAAATGTTATTAGAAAACATACATGAAGCAAACGTAATGTTTTTACCATTAGGCAACTTCAGGTCTGAGTCTGCATTTCCTTTTATCGTATACGGTATGTGTTTTGTTCTGAAACTCGGCAAAACAGTTAAATGGTGATGCTTATCAACTGATCAGACAGAATGCTCCAAATCCTTTGATCTAGCAAATATTTTCAGCTGTGATTGAGAGAAAGCAGAGATGAAATTCTGTAAATTATTGATCCCCTTTTAGAATTAAGGACTTTTTGGTGTCAGAAGAATGCAGAGTCACTATTTACTATTGACTAGAACTGAAGTAAAAGGATCTTTCAGTGGTTAATATAATGTTTTAAAATAATACATGTCATTAAACAGAAGCCCTGTCAAGCATTCAGCTAGACTCCCATTCACCTCTCTAAACTGAATAAGGAAGAACTTTAAAAACAGTTCTGTAATTTCCTTTAATTTGACATCTGAGACGCGCAAAAGTACTCGCCATAGTCATTATTATGTACACCCCTTTACATGGATGCATTTCACTACCGTTTGTTGCTATTTTCATTTTATTGTCTGTCACAAGAATGAAGGTTTTAATGCCTCGTACATTTTTCCAAATGTGGGGAGTTTTGACCAGGATAGACTTTGATTAACTAAGGCTATGTCTACACCACTGCACTAAGTCGGCCTAAGTTATGCAACTCCAGCTGTGTGAATAACATGGTTGGAGTTGACGTAGCTTAGGTTGACTTGTAGCTGGGTTGATGTGAGAGACACTCCCGTCGACTTACCTTTTTCTTTTTGTTCTGGGTGGTGTACTGGAGTCGACTGGAGAGTGCTCTGCCATCGATTTAGCAGTTCTTCACTACCTCCTGCTAAATCAACTCCGGGGACATCGATCACCAGAGCACTGATCCAAAGATAGTGTAGAGGTAGCCTAAAATTGGATACCTTTTCCCAGTCATTTATGGTGCCTGGTGAAGCAAAGCATGAAGCTTGGAACCTGAATGGAAGAGGCACTAATATATACAAAATAAATCCATTATGATAATGCCAAAATGAAATATAAGAAAACCAAAATTATATGGGTAAATATAATCTTAGTTTTATGTGGAGATTTTATGTAGACTACTACCTGCAAATTTTAAATGACTGCCTTTTGTCTGCACAGTATTCATTGTTAGCTACTTGTGTGTGGAGTTTAATTCCTAATCAGTTCTCTTATGTAGCACTAATTTCTGTAGCATAATAGGGCAAATAGTATCCATAGAATTTCTGCTCTCTGAACCTTTAGTTTCAGATTAGCCAAGAGAGGTTCAATTAATTTTTCAGACCAATTCTTATATCTCCAGTACATTTTCATTGCCCTTTGAAAAGAATGTGACTCTAGAAGGCCAAAGGAGAAACAATTTAGAATAAATAAAAATGACTTTTTTAGACTTTTCCCGTTGAGTCACTGGCTGAAATCTAATCCAGGTAGGACATTAACAAAATATAGGCCACCTGATAGCTATCAAATGGTGGAAAAGTGGAAATGAAGTGGTAGTCTCGTTGTTTTTCACTGGTAAAATGTTCATATCGCTTCCTTGGGCCAATTTTGCTTTTAGTTACACCCTTTAAATTCATAACAACTCCTTTGGCTTCAATTCCTTAGATTCCCCATCTGTAAAATGAAGATAATTATTCCTGCCTCATGAGAACATTTGGAGTGTTAATATTTGTAAAGCATTTTGAAGATGCCCTGATTAAGAATTGTGCACATCTTCTTATCTTCGCTATCCTTTCTCCCCTACCCCTTGCTCCAAACCACTTGTTTGTCTTATCCACTGGTTATGTCTTGTCTTTTTACATTGTAAGGTATGTGGGGACTAGATCAATGGATCTCAGAAACTGGTTGGCCTCTAGTGGCTACCACAATATATAAATAAGGCCATCCTTGTTATGTATAGTAGTGTTATCGTTGGTTCATTTTCAGTTAAGAGAGTTAGTTGAAACAGTCGATTCTGACTGATTTGACCATTTTTTTTCCCTCTTCAAATGTATTTCTTGCCTTTATGTATTTCACTGAAACTGAGCTAAAGTTTGATTCAAAACATTTTCTCATTTGAGATCATGTAAATTCTACAAATCACTCGAATATGAATGCAGCTGAAACATATAGAATTTCATTGGTTTGGATTATATGTTTACAAAATCATGAAATATGAGTGCCTTGTATTAATTATTTAAATTTATCTCCACAAAGTTTTTGCATCAGTAGCAATGTCATATCATTTTTCTTAGTCCTCCTTTCACAGTCTATGAGGACAATAGCTTCACTTTGTGTCGATTCATATAATGTTCTTTGTCACATAGAGAAAAACTTTGTGACAATCATCAGTCATGTTAAAAACAAAGAAGAATTCTAGTTTAAAGAGAGATTAATTTTCAGAGACGTCTCACCTCACAAATGACAGTGAATTTAAAATGAGATTGATTTTGAGCTGTGTTCCTCCTACAAAATATGAGCACTGTAGCCTTTACTAAGGCACCAGATAGCCCACAGTGAACTCAAAAGTTACAGGTGAGTAACATGAAATGATCACTTCATCTTCATTTGCTGGTAGCTTCACAGCACAGGTTTCAAGTTCATGCTTGAAATTTTACACCAACTGATGAAGTCAATGGAGCTGAGAGTCTTTCTCTTTTATTACTTTGTTCTACTTACATCTGGGGCTATCCAAAAAGCACCAAAGAAGGAAAGCAGGAGCTCAGTATTGTGCTGAATATTGTGGATTTCTCTTTAAAAATGCTTTTTTTTTCAATTTACAACAGTGTTACCATTAATTATTCTGGAATTAAACACATTATTTTTATATGTTTTGAAGTGCAGGTAATGAGCAGAACCAACTAAGAGGGTCATTTAGAAACTCCCATTATCCAAAGTCATTAACCTAACCAAAGACATTATGGGGTAAGAGAATGTCAACAATGTCATATCTTAATAAATTAAAATAACCTTTCCCCCACCCCCTCTTATGCTAGATCATATTATTGATCTTCCCCTCAGCAGTATACTATTTGTTAGCAGAACAGCAATACATATAATGGGTTTCTCTGATGTGTGAGCAGTCTGCAACCAAGTTAATGTGCTTGTAAGGCTGAAACATACCAAAAGGATGGTATGGGATATAAAAGTGGTTGAAATGGTATTTTATGTGCTGCATTCTTATGTCAACTTTAAGGTCATTAGAGCTGAGTAAATCATTTATAACATGGTTTACTCACTGAATTTTGCCTTCTTTCTATTCATGAATTGTCTGGGAACTGATCATGATTAGCAGAATAGTTTCTGTAAATGATTCTTGGTCAGTAGATTGTGCAGGTGTGTTGGGCTAATTGATATTTGAGTGGTTTTGGCTAGACACCCACATAGATTGCATTTTCTATTTCTTGTCCCAGCTGGGGGCCTATAAATCTAAGACTCAGGCTTTTAGTGGGACTCTGCATGATTATGAATTCCTGATTTATTTTCTGTAAATATTCACGAATATTTGTCTAGTATCTGCAATTTCAACAAACAGTCTCAGCAGTATACTAATTTCCAGGAAAATAAACTCAAGTAGACATAAGAACTAATAAAGCTCATGGGCATAAACATTAGAATATTTTTGGACAATTGCTTTTTTTATTTGCCTCTCCCTGTTACCCAAAAGAGAACCATGGCTACCCACATGTTTGTAAGGTGTTTGCTAGGGAATGAAAACAGACCCCCCTTAGTAATACTGTAACATCATTAGTATTGCAAAGAAGGGTGCAGAGGTTACCATGGGACCTTAATGGGACTCCTTTAAATGTATGTGTAGAATATGCTGAAGTTGGAGGTTTCTGTATGCTTAAATCTGGGACTGTTAGAGCTGGTCTACACTCGGGGGAGGGGAGGAAACAACTGACGATACGCAACTTCAGCTACGTGAATAACGTAGCTGAAGTTGATGTATCTTTGGCCGACTTACTTGCCATCCTCATGGCGGCGGCGGTTGGCGGCTCGCTCCCCTGTCGACTCCAGCTTGCGCTTCGCGGCAAGGTTTGTGAGATTTTCTATGTAGTCGTCTGTGCACTGTCAAACATCATGTCCTTTACTTATTGGAAAGTATCCTGACCAAATGGTATCTATATATTTTCTAGGTGACTTTTCTATTGACCTTGTATCTCTGATGATAATTTGGAGAAAGGTTTCATAAATACATTGACATTGCACATTTGATAGCTGTATGTTTATTTGCAGTTTTTCCTGTTTGAAAGAAATTATTAAAAGATCTCACAGTTGCCTAAAATAGCACTCTAAAATTTATGAGCTCCTTACTGACTACTTGCTGACTGCCTCCGTGTTAATACATTTGACATTCCAGCCAAACAGATCAGTGTTAACATGTTATCAGAAGCTATTATTTAATGTCAGGCTGAGAACTAAGTACCAGAAGGGTGTCTAGCAGGAAGCAATTGCATTGCCTCAAGCTACATAGTTAAAAAAAAAAGAGTATTTAAATTGCTTTTGGGAAAATGGACAAATTAATGAATAGGCTACAAGATCTTACACGTCTTCCAATGACTTTAAAATATTGTATTTTATGTAGCCCTGGATACCCCAGAGGGTATTAAGAACTAGAGAATAAGCCCTATCAGAATGTTTGACCCTTCCTGTCCTTCCCCCTCTCCCCCGAATGTTTTGATCAAATAAAGAGACTTCAATCTGTCATGGCCCATAGGCTGAGATTCTCTTAGGAACTGTTTGTCTCAGAATCCTCCAGGATTTTGTTAACACTAATTCATTATACTGTATAACAAAGACTGTCTTTCTCTCTCTTTCAATATTTTCTGTGTTGACTTCCAAAATGTAACTGTTTAAAACGAAACCCCAATTGGCTGGAACTTGGTAAATATGCTATCAAAATGTTTGATGTAAGTAAAAATGATTGAGTGCTATTCTTAGAGCAGAGTATAATTTGTAACTGGTTTAAAATTTCATTCTCTTGCATTTAAGAAAGTGGAGGATAACTTTTCAGAAGAAAATATTTAGCAGGGTCAGACACAGTAATCTGAATTTGATTTCTTTTTATTGTTGAAGATTATTTTAACCAATTTTAGTTTGGTTGACAGAGTGCCTTTCCATGGCTCTAGGAGCACATAAGAAGAATGAGAATGTTGCATAGAATTACCACCCATGAATCAATGAGCAGTTACTATTCTTTTCAATTATTTAATAGCTTATCTACTTCTTATTTATTTTAGGTATTTCCAAAGCACCTATCACTGTCATACATAAGCTCTAAGGTCAAAGATACAATTTCCTGTGTTCATATGAAAAATACAAATGCACTTTCATTCCCACAGTTACTCTATAGTTAGGGTAAAGATTGCATATAGCTATTGTTAAAAATGAATCTTAACACAGTAGTAGAACCCTATTCTGACTTCAGCATAACTCCATTTAAGAAAACTGCTGATTCTTGTCCACTATCCTGATTTGATACACTAGGGTATTCCTTTAGGGATTAAGCACAATTGCCAGTTCTGTTGCATTATAATAAGAATCTCCATCCTCTTCACCATATGAAATTTGCCCATCGACCAGACCAAACTTGAACCTTCTTTGAGTTTTGAGAAAGCTTAGCTAAGGATCTTCTGATAAAAGCCTGGAAGAACTCCAGGCTTTTATCAGAACTGACTAATAGAATATTAGGGTTGGAAGGGACCTAAGGAGGTCATCTATTCCAACCCCCTACTCAAAGCAGGACCAATCCCCAATTAAATTATTCCAGGCAGGGCTTTGTCAAGCCTGACCTTAACCTCTAAACATCTTATGTTTCTCCAGTCACTAGCTCTACTTACAAACTTTTGTTTACTGTGTTGTTGATCACAGAAGCTAACATTGGAAACAAATGGTTCCGCGCTTTTCTTACACAAATCAGTGACATTCTTTTTATAGTGGCAGAGGTTGCATTCTTTGGGCTCTTTTTTCGGTTAGGATCTCTGTAGAATGGTTCTAACCGTTGCGTTCAGGTCCGGAGAATTCCTTTTGGCTCTGACATTACTATTCATGTAATGATATTTTTATGTGTGGCCTTAGATTGTAAAGTTTAAAAACCGATAACGGGGTGGGGAAAAATAATCTCTCCTGTGTAAATAGTAGCAAATTCTACAAAACTATACAGCCTGTGGTGCCTGCCGGTTTTACTTTACATATAAATGTGTGTTTCATCTGTGCTAAGCAAATATTCAGCAAGGGGCGAGCATAAATCTCTCAGAAATGAATGTGATAAATAATTTATACCAAGACCCCAGGTTGGTCTGCCTATCTCTGTTCCCAGGTGACTGAACTCCAATGGAAGTAAAGGAGAAATCTCATTAGCTTAAACCAGCAGGGACTCTGTTATACTTAGGTGACAGTCCTTCATGTTGTCCCACCCATTTAATCTACAGTTCTTGAGTCTGAAGGTCAGGAACAAAGGGTGCAAAACATGATGATTTTTCAATAAAAATGTGCACAGCTGGAGGCTGGCCCCAATTTACCAGCTGAAACACAATCTGTTTTCTACATAAAGAAAGAATTTCATCAATTCTGCTCATGCTGCACCTGCATAGAATTTTCCTCCCTTAGGATTTTATTCCACTCAAGAAAGACAACAGGCCAGTGACCGCAGAGAGAAGGAACATAGGGGAAAAATTCCCCATATTATTAGTTTATACAGCCTTCTGTATTATGGGTCTACCTCTGTTGTTCTTTTCCCCATCAGAGCCCTTTCTCCTACCTTACGCATTCAAAAAAGAACTAGAAAAGTTCATGGAGGATAGGTCCATCAATGGCTATTAACCAGGATGTACGAGGATGATGTCCCTAGCCTCTGTTTGCCAGAAGTTGGGAATGGGTGACAGGATGGATCTCTTGATGATTACCTGTTCTGTTCATTCCCTCTGGGGCATCTGGCATTGACCACTGTCAGAAGACAGGATATTGGGCTAAATGGACCTTTGTTCTGACCCAGTAGGGCCATTCTTTTGTTTTTATCAGCTGGGGGTATAGCTTAGTGGGGGCACGAGGTCCTGATGCCTGGACTCCGGGGAACTCCTTAACCTCGCCTTCCTTGTTCTTCCCCTAGGAGCACCAAAGGCTTCCATATATGACTGGTTCCATATTTACCTATAGCAACCCAGCTAATAGAGCTTTATCTTTAGCTCATGCAGTAGTAATCTGGGTTGAGGTGCTGAAGTCCCTGGGATCGAACCCTGCTGCTGACCCAAATAAGGAGTTCTTACTCACATAGGAAAAACTAAGGTCAAGAGAAGAAGAAGGAGGTAACTGTTGCACCCTGCTCACCCTAAAACAATGGGGGTCATGCTATTGCTGGCACACTCTGGGGTCAATGGGCATAGTCAGTACATTTCAAAACCTATGTTCCATTGTCAGCCATCCTACATCTCAAGCAGATTTTGTCTTTCCCTTATCAAGTATGATCTGCACAGCAGGTGTGGGGCATGGTCTTTTAAGGGAGCTACATGTAATTTATTATAACACAGGCTTACACTAATACTGCTTTTGCACCATTGCCGACTGTTTCCCCCTAAAGTGGAATAGGGCCTGGAATTGGAACATCAGATTTCAGGGCTTATTCTAAAAAGGGAATCAGCCTTATGAAAGATGTTCCCAAGGAAAAGAATGAAAGTGTGGCAAAGGTCTATCCTTGCTAATATAGTTGCCATAACATATGACGAGTATTTCACCAAAGCCCCGCTAATGGTATTAGTAATATGCACACATCATGTGCTGCTGGAGAATCTGAACTGCAAAGGGGATCTTTAAAATCTAGCTGTATAGTTAGATCTGTAGGAGTCTGCAGATAAAATCTCCCATTCGCTGAAGGAATATTAATACAGCATTTTACTTTCTTGTGTGGAAATATAGTCATTATAGAGGAAAAATACACCCAGACGAATCTCTGAAGCCCTCTCTCTTACAATTCCTGATTAAAATGACCTCCTTTTCTTGGTGTGCGGCATTTTGAAACCAACATATTTTTTAAATTGGGAACACTGGAGTGGAATCTGTGGCCAATATTCTGTCTCTCTTGTTCAGATTGTGTTTTTGTGCCGAATAAGGTGAATGAGGTGTTTTGCCTACACAACTTATAATGACATTAAAAACGATGAAAGAAACATTTACAAAGGATTGTATCAGCTACAGGAGGGGTTTGTTTTAATGTGGGCATTTTGAAAGATATAGTATTACAATACAAAACTTATTCTTTTTACCAACAATTACCAAATACTTGCCAGAGATAATCAATTATAAGCTTAAGAGAGAAGAAATGTTTACGACAATGTTTCAATAGAGAAGGAGACAGAGAATAAGAGAGGGAGAATTCCAGATATCTTAGGCAACACAATGAAGAAGCAGTGGAAAGAATAGTGAGACAGAGAGAGAAAATAAGCAGGAGATGGTCATAACTGAGCAGAGAGGAATTAGGTGAATGGAGCTACATTGAGACAAGGTGGAGTTCACTTCATTGGGACATCTGAAAATTATGAAGGCAATTTGTATCATGTTCTGCAATGGAGGCAATGTGAAATGTATTCTGTAATCCTCACTAAAGGAGGATTTAGCAGAGTCAGGGTCAAGGGAAGTGCAGATTCTGGACAATGTGAGCTACAGAGTTCCAGATAAGGGAAGCATGGGAGAAAAAAATAACGTGTTTTTTGGTGGAGGGAGGATAAATGCAGGATTCCTTGGTAGCAAAGTTAAATTTTGAACTAAGAAGAATGATACTGGAATCACAGACATGCAACAAAGATGAAATTTTACCCAAAGGAAGGACTTTGATCATAGAAGCATTCAGCAGTACTCTCAGGCATCTGCAAGATGTTGTGGTGTGGCCAGGAGCTGACATGACAGACAAGTAGATGAGACAGGGAGAGCTAAAGAGACAGAATTATGTGATCTCTAAGTGACAGAAGTGATATTCACGGTTAACGGTAGTAATGAAATGCCCTTGGGGGAGATGATAGAAGAGAAAGAGGAAGAAGAAGAGATTGCTTATGGGGCATTTAAAGCAAGGAGATGAGAGTGCTGGAGAAACCAAGGTCTCACTGAAGCACACAAGAAGGAAAGAATGGTAACAGAGATATCCACAGTAAGACTAAGTAGAATGTCAAGAGAAGAATCCATACTTAGAGCCAGCCACCTGGAGAAGAGGAATCCCAGCACTGTGTTGAAAGATCCTTAGTACACACCTACAGTTTCATCCTGACCTGAAACTACCATCATGGGATTTGGAAAAGTGAAGCACTTTGTAGGACATTTTTAATATATTCAGCCAACAGAGGTTGGATAAAAAACTTTGGGAGAGGTGAATCACATGCTGGGAAATGTGCTGTGTGGTGGCTCTTTCAACAATGGAGAGAGAACTAGTTTCTGAAGACGTCATTAATTTGGATGGTGGGACATTGAAAAATTACATAGTCTTACTCTTTGATAAGTTTCCTTTGGCCATGGTGATGATCCATTGTCTGCAAATTCAAACATATTGTTTCAGTGCACTTTGATTTCATAAGTTCCCATTATCTAACAAAGCAGACTCTAAAAATTCTGGGCTATCAATGGTGTTACACCAGGTCTGGTTCACTCTGTTTACTACAGAGTCCTTAGTTCCTCTGATGCAACTAAAGATGATAATTAATACACAGTACAAAAGAGTTCTTATCTGTCTCCTGTATAAATATATCTTCTTAATTCTCACCTCTGTTTTCAAAGGCATAATCATTTATCAAGCTGAAAAGTGAATTTTGAAGAACTATTCCATTATGTTTGCATTGTCAATCCAAAGGAAGAAAAACAACAACAAAACCAAAAAAGATCTCTTATGTATCATATCAATTTCATTTCAGGATGTTGGAATGAAATTGGCTATATTTGTTAATGTAATTAATTGTTGATGTCAAAAAGTTTGGATAAAGATTTATTTAGTCCAGACCTGTGGCTGAAGTCTGTGATGTACCTAAATCTGTAAATAAAAATCTTTATCAAACCAAAATTAATTATAGCACAGAACCACTTCAAGTAATGTTGACAGAAACTAATTTGGAGGCGTTATATCATTCAGATCTATCAAAGAGAATTTTTTAAGCTTACAAGTTTCTTTTATGAATAATAATTGCACAAAAAGATTTTCTACATCTCTGTGTGTGTATTATGTTTAAATCAGGAAGAAAACACATTTTCTGTTGGGTCCAGTCCTGCAAACACTTACATGAACTGTATTATCGAAATTAGTGGGGACACCTTCCATGATAGCCTATTTATGGGACAAATTTTCTTATACCCTTATTTGTATTGAGTAGAACATTACTTCTGGAACAGTCAATCTATTTGTTAATGCATCAGATTCAGGAAGATTTTGAATTTTATGGGGTCAGACTCTCTTCTATGTAACTATAATGGAGCAACTGTGGTTTAGTGATAAACAGGATACTAGACATGGACTCAGAAAACTCAAATTAATTCCTGGCTCAGCCATCGACTTACTGCGTGTCCATGGGCTAAACACTTAATCTACCCTCTGCCTCAGTAACTCATAAAATGGAGACACTCTAACTCAGAGTGGAATTCTGAGGGTAAAATCCTTTAGTGATTGTGAGGTGCTGAGATTCTGTGGTGATGAAAACCGTATTAGCACATGAATAAGTGAAGTTATGCCATTAGAAAATTTGATGTATGGATTGGTGAAGAACTCTACAAAAGCCAACATATATTTTAACAAAATTAATGATACATGCAAACACCTCCACTCATGGGCTGATGAGCTGATTTTTACGGCTCATTGTGGATTTGAGGTTGGAGACAGAAAGTTAGTTCAGATAGCTCTTTTGGAGGAAAATTTAAATTTGTCTTCAGTTAAAAAGAAAGCTGAATCACAGCAGCCATAATACACAAAGTTTTAAATTCAACCGGAGACTCTTATGATGCTGAGAAGTTTGCTTCAACTGGAGCTATCAATACATGAGGACCTAATGAAGAAAATAGCGGGATATTCTTGAATGTTCTATGGACTTTTATTTCCTCATTTTAAGCAGCAGTGTTGCTGTATTCACCTCAGAAGGGACTCCATAGAAAAGTGGCAAATTAATCATAATTAGTGAGAACACATGGAATCCTGACATCTCTGCCTGATTTTTTTTAATCATCATCACAATAGTGCTGGCAATATATTCCACTTCTGCTATACATCTGAGCTGACTGCACCATCTGCCTGAGTAATGCTTAAAAATGTACTGGTCCCTGGTGTTGTAAATTCCATTACGTCTACTGTCCTTTTGCATTAAATATCTATCAGGTGTCCCCTCACATTAAGAGAAAAGTGTTATGGTTAGACTGCTTGGCAGCTAGACCAAGATGAAGAGAACAGCCTGCATTTATACAAATATGGTCCTACTTTTCTTGGTGTCCCTGACATATTGCCAACATTAAGTTGTGTCTACCGGGGATATAACTGTGTGAGTTCATTAGCCAAATGATAGCATAACAACATGGAACAATGTATACCTTTCTTTCTGCTATCATTTGTAAAGGGAAAGTAGTATTTGTTCCATGCCTTACTTTTATCTGTCTTCATTTTCCACATGATATAAGTGGCCCTGGTTTAAATGGCAGTTTATTCTCTCCACTTGAGAGCTCTTAGCTACATTGTTAGACAAAACCTCTCTAAATCTGTTTGTGATGTGGTTCCCAGCAAGAACCATTGATAATGTCAGTTGCATGCAACAAGGAAACCAGCCCACTTGTATTCTAGTGGGGTACGTTGATAAATACATGGTGAATCGGAGCAATTTCCTAATTACGTATTGTTGAGGTTTGCCTGAATAGACGTTGCTTTGCTCACAATGGACTCTTGATAATTCATTCTACTATGCAATACAATAATGTTTGCTACAAATTTGAAGAGAATATGTTTTTTTTCTGTGTTAAGCCATCATTTCACTACCCTATATTTCATGTAAGTGTCATGGTTAGTTTACATAATGCTTAGTCCTTGTAGTCTTGTCATGGGGTGGCATGGAAACTTTACTAAAGCAGGTAAATTCTCTTTTGTTAGGTTTAAGCTCTGATCACTACCTTCCTCCTCCTCCTCTGCTTTTTCAAAAATTGGTATTACAGCAGCACCTGTGGGCACCAATAAAGTCCCCATTGTGCTAGGCACTTCACAGATGTGGAGTTAAAAGACAGCTCCTGCCCCAGAGAGTTCACAATCTAGGACAAGGGGTGGGGAGGGGGGAAGCAGGAGAAGAAGGGAGCAAGTCGCTGTGCATTCATCAGAGACCTCTGCTTCTGTTTAGCCATTCTCAGCTGGTTTAGCTCTAAGCATCACAGCTGAAATGAGTCAGAATACAGGCAGGGCCAGATTAACTCTCCTGTAGGCCCAGGGCTATTAGATTTTGTGGGGCCCCTGTATACAAGTCTTTTTCCTAATTTAAAACAAAATGGTCACAATTATGGCATTACAGCTATTAACACTATACTAAACTCGCCTTTTAATTAACATACAGCCGTTCTGTGGTTACGTTTCAGTCTTAAAACTTGTAGAATATAGTTAAGTTAATTCAAAATAGCCTACTTCTTATCTTAGAACAGCTGTGATATTAGTTTCTTTCTGGGAGGGAGTTTGAGTGCAGGAGGGGCTCTAGCCTGGAGCAGAGTGTTGGGTGCAGGAGAGAGTGAGGGGTGAAAGCTATGAGAGGGAGTTTGGTGCAGGAGGGAGCTCTGACAAGGGGTTGGGGTGCAGGTTCCAGCTTGGCGGTGCTTACCACAGGCAGCTCCCGGCTGGCGGTGCAGCAGGGCTCAGGCAGGCTGCCTGCCTGCATACCATGGCCCCACGTTGCTCCTGGAAGTGGCTGGCTGCTGGCACATCTCTGTGCACTGTGGGAGGAGGAGGATAGTGTGTCTCTGTGCATTGCCCGCGTCAGCAAGCCACAGCTACCATTGGCTGGGAGCCTTGCATGCAGGCTTTTGTGAATCACAGTCAAAGGTGCCTGTCTTTCTCCATTCATTGTATAGGGAGCTTAGGCACTGAGCTCATGCTTTGTGAAAAGCAATTTTCTAGGTACCTAAAAGGTGCGGTCACTCTGAGCCTCACCATACCTAAGTTTCTTTGTGACGCTTTAACTCAAGAGGTACCTTTAACCTTTAACCTTTAACTCAAGAGGTAATGCTTTTAAATCCAAAGATCCTGGGCTCAATGCCTGTTGATGGATCCAACCGGAGGAATTGTTATAAATGGACTTCGGAAGTTTAACTATGTCCCAACAGTTGAGAGCTGGTCTATAGCCTGATAAATAACTACACTTCCCCGCCCCCCCCCCCCCGCCCAAAATGGGATTCTTTAGCTAAGTACAATGACATAAAATGGACAGTCCCTTTAATTGTACTTCCTATGGTGTTAAAAAGAAGTCCTACTATACATAGCTGGCATCTGTATGATACTCCTTGAGTATTCAGTTCCAAAAAGAAGTGTTTTTTAAAAAGAACAGACATTCCCAAATAAAAACACTGTAACTTTGAGATCTAATTGCTGAAGTAATCAATAATTACTAATGTCCAAACTACATAAATACAGCATTGCTTTGAGAAAACTAAGCAGAAATGAGCATTAGAAATACTCCTAACCCAAAAGCCTCTTTAGCTCATGGGTACTTTGCTGGTCCTAGGTAGCCAGAATGCTGGCTTACTGAACCCTTTCAGTGTTTTCTTTACTTCAGAGAAATCCCCAGGAAATGTAGAACTATCACAGCAGTTATAAAGCCTGTTCCAGTCCTGAGAGTGATCTAATTTGCACAATGGGACCATTCCAATGCCAGGGTGGACCAGAACTGGGAGAGCATGAAGGCAGCTTAAAACCAACTGCATTCTACTGTGCTCCTGAATTCCTCTGAGCAATGCTCTAATGGGGCTCAGGATTTGGTCCCTGGCTGGAGCCAGATGGGTGCTGTGCCAGCTTTCTCAAATATTTTAGAACATCTCTGCCCCTGTCTTGTGCTGAGTCTGATAACTGTCCAGTTGTGGTGGTTTGGAAGGGGTGTGGTTAAAAGGAGACAGTAAAACAAGATATGAGTCCAGGACTACATAGGTGAAAGCTAAGGGGAATCCACTTTCCATCTTGATTGACAGTGTACCCTGCCAATTCATGTTTGTTAAGAATACTAATTCTCAAAAAGGAGCAAATGAGAAGAGAAATAAAGATATGTAAAATTCCACACAGTGTTCCACAAAATAGTGAGACATTGGGAATCTGTCTCACTGTTAGAGGACTCTTCTCTAGTTTCCATGGAGTTACTTAATATTTAACAGTCTTCAACAGCTATTAAAATATGGCATCATTGGAAAATCAAGGAAAAATCTAGACTTATGAGAGAGTCACTTTAATTGTGTTTAGTGAGCCCAAATCAGAACCCCTGTTGTAGCTGAGGTCATTAATTTGGAATTTACGAAAGGATTAACACTTTACCAGCAGATGTTAATTTGTGACCAAAATGAAAATGCAGGAGGTCAGTATCAGCTAGGATAAGAGTATTTATACCACGGCACATATAATTGACTTTGATGGAACAGGAGCAAGACACTAAATAGCTGTAGAGAGGGTCAACATTTTCAGCCAATATCCTGGGCTAAATGTGAATTGGCATCACACAGGTGAAAAAGCTCCATTGTGTATCTCATACAACGTGTTGTTGTAGATGCATCATTAAATAACTACATAGCTTTATCGATTGTACTTTGTGGTCTATATCAAGAAAAGGTAGAATGGTAGAATATTACTGATAACATTATTTTCACAATATACTCAAATGTTAAAACAAGATTCAAAAGATAAAGAGGGGAAAGGAGTAGAAACTCTGAGTGAAAAATCGGTTCTGCTCCCTGTGAGTCTGGCAGAGCTCTAAACATCTTTGGGGACAAATCAATTTGCAGCAGCTGTAGACAGCTGTTAAAAACTGAGGGAAGAACAGCTTAATTACAGAAGCATGTTGAAAGTAGGAGAGTCAGTTACTCTAAGAACATCATGTCCCTTTTTCAAAAGCTTTCTTCATTGAATAATTCCGGCCTGTCAGTAAATCTTCAATCTCAGTGGAAGGGTTGAGATAAGCACAGCTGACGAAGCATGTATTTCCCAAGAAGAGGCTTTCCTATCGTTTATCACAGTCATCTTCAGTATGTGGTTTAGGTATAGTGGTTGGCAGAATCAGAATTAGCATGCTCAAATTGTCCAAGTGCCAGCAGCATTGTATGGCTGAACAGCAGAAGAGCATAAGAAGAAACAACACGAAGACCACCCTTGTTTCAACATCACAGCCTTCCCCTCCATGAATGATCAGTTCAGATCCTTGCTCTGTCGCTCACATTTCCCCACCTTTTTCTTCATTTTTCCTCCCTTTACACTACCACTGGTGTAGCTCCACTCATGTTAGAGCTAGCACAGACAGGGCACTGGCATTTTTACCATGGTATTGTCTATCCAGGTTCAGACCGTCTCTAGACGACATGGTAGTGAAATCTCTGGGGCATGTCTGCACCATCTATACCAGTGATTCTCAACTCTGGTCCACTGCTTGTTCAGGGAAAGCCCCTTGCACACCGGGCCAGTTTGTTTACCTGCCACGTCCGCAGGTTCGGCTGATCGCGGCTCCCACTGGCTGCGGTTGGCCGCTCCCAGCCAATGGGGGCTGCGGGAAGTGGCGCGGGCTGAGCGATGTGCTGTCCGCTGTTTCCTGCAGCCCCCAGTGGTTTGGAGCAGTGAACCGCGGCCAGTGGGAGCCACAATTGGCCAAACCTGCGGATGCAGCAGGTAAACAAACTGGCCTGGCGCATCAAGGACTTTCCCTGAACAAGCGGTGGATCAGAGTTGAGAACCACTGGTCTGTACTAAAGCTTACTCTTTTTTACTCCTGGTGGAGCTGTAATGTAAGGAAAAATTCTGAAAAAGCTTGGTGTAGACAAGGCCTTGGTGACCAACCATGCATTACATATGTGAGTTTGTTGTTATAGACTTGGAGTGATCTACCTTGCCTGGCTGTGTTGCCTATAAGCATCAGTTTTCTTCCTTCCAACCTATTGTAGGTTGGAGAAGGATTTGACCCAGATTACTGGCATTCAGAAGCACTCTTCCACTGTTCATGGTAACCACTGATTGCTTCCGCTAGCGACTTGTATGCTCCAAGCTCCTTCTACAATGATGATGGGGATTTATCTTAGATCTCTGAAGAGTAGTGAAACAATTCCATATTGAGAGGTTATATGGTTTCAGGAGTGCAGGCTTCTTTACATGTAATATCTTCTGCAAGCTGGCCCACCAGCTGTTCTGCAGGTGAGCTCTCTGGAAGCTAAGAGAAATCTAATGAAAAATTTGAGGACCTTCCACAGTGATTACTAAACTACTGGAATTAGATACTGAAGGCTCTTATATATTGAAAGAGGTTTCTTGATATCAGTTTGGAAGATCTGGAAGAACCTTTAGTTTCTAGGTTGCTGAAATAGATTCAAGAACCAAAAATGAGAACAAAAAGAGGGATATTAGAGGGATATTTGTGTTTATATTCCATCCAGATTACAAGCACAGAATGGAGACCTAACATTACTAAAGCAGGTGCATACTCCGATGAAAACATTTCTGTTGCTATGTTGCAGCCAACAGCATTTCACACTTCCCAACTCATCAAGACAATTTACCTGTTTTCTGAAAGAAAGGCAAGATCTGATCAGCAATGGAGAGGAGAGGACTATCTCTTGATGGCTAATACATAAGGCTAATTTATAGAATACCTATAGACATGATAAACAATGCTAAAAGTTCTTCTCTGAGGTCTATGAGAACAGTCTTACCTTCCTCTGTAAGGGATCAAAACCTATTGTTAAATGTCTCCTAGTTTGTTGTGTAAGTTTGAAAGCTTGTCTCTCTCACCAGCAGAAGTTGTTCCAATAAAATATATTACTTCCCCAACCTTGTCTGCTAATAGTTGAATTACACGCCTTTCAAAGAAAACTTATCAATGCATCTCACAATGTTTACATTAGGGTACATAATATATTGGTTTCTGCACCATAATCCCTAGAATGACAGAGACAGAACAGCATATTTCATGATTCTTTTTGATTGCTATATTTTATTCTGAAACCGTATTCTGAACCTCAAAACATTATATATATGTTCCTCCTCCTCATTTTTGAGGTGTGTTTCTGTGCCCTGCCATTCGTTGAAAGTCAAATTCTGCCCTCAGTTACTTTCAAGCAAGTGACATAATGGCAGTCTCCCCAGATTGCACAAGGGGACCTCTTGGAGGTTATCTTTCTTGGTAAGCAGTGAGGCATAATGCAATGAAGGCAGTAGGAGGGAAAATTTGTACTCACGGTGTCTGCACTATTCTTGCTCTTTGGGTAAAAAAAAAGAACTCCAGCCTTCAGAGCTGTCAGTTCAGCACTTTTCATAAGGGCTAAATTCCTTTTCAAAAAAGGAAAAAACCCAGCAAGATGACAGTAATATGAAATAATCCAATGAGAAGAGAGAGAGAAAAGAGAGCTGGCCAGAAAACAAGACTTCCAGTTCCTGAAAAATCCATTCCTTACCATGGTGAAACGAAGAAGAGCTGTCAAAAGAGAGAACCAGAATAGCTAATAGATCAGTAGTTGGGGCTCTCATCTGGGATGTGAGAGGCATGGTTTCATGTGTTCAGAGGCTGAGCAAAAACTTAAGTCTCGTACATGCCCGGAAGAATGAGACTTACACCAGGCTATCGTCAGTCTTCTTTCTCAACCTCTTCCATGGGCGCTGTTCCCCTTTGTAGAAGTAATTAAATATCCACGGGGCCAGAGATAAACTGCCTTTATAGACTCCAGGGCTAGGACACTCACCTGGAGGTCAAGCGCCAATTCCAAATCAGGCAGGTCAGGGACTTGAATCTGGGTTTCCCATAACCCACGTGAGTGCTGTAACTGCCAGGCTATTGTGGGGTTAGTCTCATACGGACCACAAATTCTACTCTGGACCTGAGAAACCTTCCCAATGGAAGTTTCTCTTAAACCAGGGATGGGCAAACTATGGCCCGCTGGCCACATCCAGCATGTGGACCTGTCCTACCTGGACTCCTGGCCAGGGATGCTAGCCCCCGGCCCCTCTCTTGCTGTCCCCCGCAACCTCAGCGCACCGTGCCACCAGTGCTCTGGCCCGCTGCTCCTGGGCAGCACTGCAGCGGCGTGGCCTTAGCTCCTGCCACTCTGAGTGGCTTGGTAAGGGGATGGGGCTGCGTGTTCCTGTGGGGCAGCATGTCTCGCTATGGCGGACCTGAGCGGCATGGTAAGGGGGATGGGTTCAGGCCAGGGCCTTGGATAAGGGGCAGGGAGTCCTGGGGATCTGTCAGGG